>PVKN010008951.1:0-24343 GCA_004027915.1 Capromys pilorides
GGACCCGCTCCTGGCATGTGCCACCTCTCCTCTCGGGCTCATCTCTCTGCCCTGTGTCCCAGCCCACCCTCACCTTGTAAGCACACAGGAAATGAGAGTGACATTTCCAAACCAAGATGCGATGCCTGGGGGCGGGCGGCCTCGACGGCGAGGGCTGTCGCCTCGCCCCCTCCCTGGCACTCTCTTTACAACCCCTTTTACCCTCCACCTGGTTTTCTCATGAGCACCAGGCACACATTTCCTCCTTCAACACTTTGCTCTCACTGGAAGTGTGCTGCACCCCAGCCTTGGCTGAACAACCCCTCTCATCCCCCAAAACCTTGCTAACAGTATCCCCTCTTCTTTCCACCCTCAGCAAAGAGGGTGGAGGGCACTTACGTCACTTTGCGGATGCCTGTGGCCGTATGTGTCGGCCCATCCAGCTGTCTTATTGGTTTTACCAGAGATCTTGGGTTAGGGTTTTTCTTGAAATCCTCAAAGGTGAAATGAGTCCGGAACGTGCCTGAGTACTGCATCAAAGAGAACTGGGGCCAAGGCGGCAGGCATTACCCTGGAGAAGCGCCAGCACCTGCCTGTCAGTCAGCGCTGCCTGTTTTGCCAGGGCTGAGAGGAGACGGAGGCTGCATCCCAACATCGGAGAACGGGAAGCGGCCCAACAGCCAAGGAGGCAGCGGCTGCCCTTGCAGGAGGGACAGTGAGCTCTGGCTGTCACGCGACCCCAGGCCCCTCATGGGCCACTCCCCAACTTCCCCACTGGCCCTCACCAAGGTTTTAGGCTTCTCAAATTGGTCCATCACAGTTGAGACAAACTCCTTCATCTTCTGAAAGTCAGTATCACGGATGCTGCCAGAACCATCAATCAAGAAGGCAATGTCACTGTCCTGCTGAGGACACCCTGGAGAAGAGGGGGAAAGAGGACAAAGAAATCAAAGGCTTGCTGTGCAGTTGGGCCTGTCAGCTCTTGATCAGACGAGAATAAAAGGTGAACAAGAGGCCACCTGTGAGGCGAGCTAAATAAAAATGCAGACTTCTTGGGCGTCAGCAGATGGCTTGGCCACAAACTCCCACAAAAACAGGCAAAATGACAAACCAAATACGAGGCGGCATCAACATTGTCGTGAACTGGGGCCAGCCAAATAGCTCATCAGGTCATAGGCAGAGCTTTTCCAAGGTAGCTGGGTCAGGAGTGTGTGACCTTAGGACACGAGGCAGAGGTCGCTGCCCCTGCTCGCTGCCCTCCGCTGGCCCTGCTTTGCCATGGACTGTTTCTCCACCATGATGCCGCTCTGCCACACTTCCCTGCCCCTCAGCCAGTCAGTTAAGGAATGAAGCCCCTACAAACTGGGAACTAAATGAACCGCTCCTGCTTTAACTCTGAGCATTGGGCATTTTGTCTCAGCGACAACACAAAAGTAACTAGGACAGATTTTGGTAACAGAGAAATGGGATCATTGCTGTGACTGTACTTGACTAGTGGTTCAGGAGCCTCTGGAACCAACTTGTGAGGAAAGTTTGGAAAGATCTGAAGAAGCAGGCTGAAAAAAAACCAGCCCTGGAAGGCCTTCAGCTGCACTTGATGGGAGATTCGGGCCAGAGCTCAGAAGGCTGGAATGCTGGTGATAGGAACACTGTCTGTAAAGAGCAGACTCCAGCAGGACTGCGTTGGCTATTGGACCCGGGTGACACGTGTCATGCCGTGGCAGACGGTTGGTCTGCACTTTTCTCACTTCCAGAGATGGCATGGGACTGTGACTACAGCGGTGGACTCAATCATCTTGCAGGAGAAATTTCAAGCAGTCTAATATTGGAGCAGTGAAATGGCTACTGTTGGGAGCTTTTAACTAGATCTATGTTGAGAATCAAAATCAAAGGTCCCGGTGGAATGATTTAAGACACCGAAAGTTTGTCCAGAAAAAGAAACTCTTGTACACCTGTGGACTGCAAAGATAGAGCAGAAGAGAGAAGATATGACCTAAGGATATAACAAGAACCACCAGGAAGGGCTGGCCAGATGGTCAGTGGACTAAAATGCCTGCTTAGGCAGACGCAGGAGCCGGGGGTTCGAACCCCAGCCTGCCATGCCGGCCCCACCCCCGGGGCATGCTGAGATGGCTACTGAGACTGGGCTTGGTACTCCGTGCCTGTAATCGCAGCACTTGGGGGACTGACAACAGGAGGATCATTACAAGTCCAATCTGTGCAGTGAGACCCTGTACTACAAAAAAAAACACATAAAAAAAGAACCACCAGGACTCCACTCTTTGTAGCGTCAAAATTGGAAATGTGAAAGACTCACTTCCAGAAGAGAGCCCCAAGGCGTGTTCCAAGAAAGGCAGCACCCTAGGAAAGCTGTTTCTTAAGCTATGATTCATAGGTGCCCAGTCCTTATGGCCAAGAAAGGAGGAAGCCCAACCACTGTTCCAGCTGGCAGCAGACCTCGGCACCACCTGATGAGGCTGCCTTTAGGCACACACAAGTCCCAAAGAAGAAAGGGCTCACAGCCAACCAGCTGACTTCTCAGCAGAAGTGCTGCAGGCCAGGAGAGCATCGAATGAGGGGGAGGACCTGGCAGCCAGCAGTACTACACCAGGCCAAGTTGTCCTTCAGAAGTGAAAGAGAAACCAAGTCTTTCCCAGACCAGCACAGTCATGACCGCTATACCTTCCTTACCAGAAATGCTTAAGGGAGTTACCCTAAATAGAAGGACACTAATCACTACCATGATATGCTGGGAGCGGCTCAAGCTGGAAATCGGTCCCATGTGGGAGGGCGGATGAGGCCTCACTGCCTAAAGCAGTCAGGCTGCCTCAGTCCTGAGAAAAGCATCCTGCCTGGGCTTTGTCGGCTACTAGTCGCTAGGCAACCTTGTGTCTTGTAACTTTGCAAATGCATGAATAAATGTCCCCGCTGGTGTTTGGAGTTTCTTTGCCTCTCAGGCACCTGACCTCAGCTATCATCTCTTGTCTTTATTTTCTGAATCCTCTCACCATTTTCTCCTGGGGACCACTGAGAGGTCCCCAAATCTCTACAATGAAAACCTATGAAAATAGGGCTAGCAATATAGCTCAGTGGACTAAGCACTTGCTTAGATAAGCGCAGGGGCCAGAGTTTGATCCCTGGCACCGCATGCCACGCTGGCCCTGCCCTGGACACACTGAGCCAGCGATGAAGTCCAGGTGTGGTGGCACATGCCTGAAATCCCAGCACTAGGGAGTCAGAAAATCAGAGGATCACTATGAGTCCAAGCTCTGTAGTGAGACCCTGCACACGCACGCACACACACACCACATTAAAGCATAAAATTCATTAGTAAGTGTAAATATTTAGTCAAATCCAGAAAACCTATACTGTTACAGCTCTCTGTAAATCAGATATATCTGACTAGAAGACAGTGAAAAATATCAGGAACTTCGATATATTTTAAAAATAAATAATATAAAATATGTAGATTGTGACACCCAAATATAAACCAGGGCAGAGGTTTAAAGTCTAGAGTCATGGGCTGAGGAAGGAGCTCAGTGGAAGACCACTGGCCAGCAAGTGGCAGCCCCCGCATTGCCAGGAAAAAGCACAACTGGAGTAAAGGTGTTATTATTATAAGATACTATATGCAAAGGATGTCGTGATGACAAAGCAAAAAACTGCAGCAGACACACAACAATACAAAGAAAAGTAGGGGACCAGCCAAATAGCTCAGCAGATTAAAGCACCTGCAAGCAGGTGCAGCAGCCTGGGGTTCGATCCCTGGGCCTGCTGTGCCAGCCCCGCCCCCAGGGCACGCTGAGATAGCAATTGAGACTGGGCATGGTGGCACACACCTGTAATCCCAGCTCTTGGGAGGCTGTAAGTGGGTCAATCACTATGAGTCTCATCTAGTAGTGAGACCCTGAACATCTGATAGATCCTTCCCTAAAAAGTACTAAATAAATAAATAAATAAATAAGAAGCAATGGGGCCAGTGAGATAGCTCAGTGGTCTAAAGCACCTGCTTAGGCAAACTTAGGCAACTGCAGGAACCGTGGCTTGATCTCTGGCACCACATGCTGTGCCAGCCCCAGCCCAGGGCAGGCTGCGCTGGCCATAATATAAATAAATAAAGTTTATAAATAAATAAAGTTTAGGGGCCAGCGAGATGGTTCAGCGGTCTAAAGCGCCTGCTTAGGAAAGCTCAGGCAGCTGCAGGGACTGCGGTTCGATCCCCAGTACCACATGCTGCGCCAGCGCCACCACCAGGGCAGGCTGGGCCAGCCACAAAATAAATAAAATAAAGAAACAAACACAACAAGCAAACAAAAAAATAAATAAATAAAATTAAAAAAATAAATAAAGTTTATAAATAAATAAGAAGAAAAACATAGCAGTAAATGAAATAACCAAACCACAAATGCAAACGAAGAAACAAAAAAATCTACAAAACACCCAGAAGACAAGCAAATGATAGCAGTAACTCCTTATCTATCAGTAATTGCTCTAAATATAAATAGCAAATTCTCCAATCAAACCATGAAAAGATTGAAGGAATCACAAAAACAGGACCCAACTACACACTGCCTGGTTTAGCACTGGATACACATGTGCTGCAAGTCGGTACCTGCAGCTTCCTGCCTTTAAAGAAAGCAGGTGCAGCCATCCTTCGTGCCAGATTTATCTGTTTTAACAGACTCTGAGTTTAAAACTACTATGAGGGACAGGTGTGGAGCGTGGTGACGGAACCTGCATGATATGAGGTTATCACGTAGTTAAAAACTACTATGAGGCCCTAAAGTTAGCACCTAGCACATAAGACTCAAAGGTCATTATTTAATAAAAAGAGCTTGACTCGTTGAGAGGACATAATGGTTGTAAACATGCGCACGCATCCAGTCCCTCAGTAAATAAAGCAAACATTGACACACATGGAGGGACAGTGACGCAATAAAAGTAGGAGATTTGCTGCCCCACTTTGAACCAATTAAGCAGACAGAAAAATTAATGAGAAAATACTGGAATCTAGCTGCATTTTAGATAAAATGGATCCAATATATATATATATATATATATATATATATATATATATATATATATATCGCTTTCATCTAACATCTGCACAATTAACATTCTTCTCAACTACACATGGAGCAGTCTTCAAGACATGCTGCTGAGAAGGCCACAAAATAAGTCTTAATGAATCTTTTAAAATCCAAAATAGGGCCAGGGAGATAGCTCAGTAGAATAAGTGCTTGCCTGGCAAGAGCAGGGTCCTGAGTTCAATCCACAGTACCGCAAAAAAAAGAAAGAAAGTAGAAAAAATAAAATCCAAATGATATTAGCCAGGTGGTGCATTCCTGTAATCCCAGTACTCCAGGAGGCTGAAGCAGAAGGATCACAAGTTTGAGTCCAGCCTAGGCAAGTTAGTAACTTAATGAGACTACCTCAAAATTAAAAATATAAAAGGACTGGAGATATATCTCAGTTTGAAAAGCCTGAGTTCAATTCCCAGGCCTGCACCACCACAAACACACACACACACACACACACACACACACACACACACACACACACATCCGAACAACTAATGGGTCAATGTAGAAGTTAAAAGACAAGTTTGAAATCTTCTAAATATAAATTAAAATTAAGCAACCTATTCGAACATATGAGATACATTAAAAGCAGTAGTCAGAGGCAAACTTATAGGCATAAATGTCTATATCAAAAGAGAAGTTCTCAAGTAAACAATCTAACCTTACACCTCACCACACCACCACACCACCACCCCAGTGCAGAGAAGGGTGAAGCTGAGGCAAGAGGATCTCCGAGAGTTCAAGGCCAGCCTGAGCTACATAGGAAGGGCCTATATCAAAAAGAGAGAGTGAAGGGCCAGCAAGATAGCTCAGCAGACTAAGTGCCTGCTTAGGCAAGCACAGCTTGGGGCTGAGCTGGACAGCAAGACCAGGCACAGCAGTGCACACCTGTCATCTCAGTGCTCAGGAGGCTGAAAACAAGAGGATCACTGAGAGCTGCATAGTGAAACCCTGTACCAAATACGTTTTTTAAAATAAATAAATAGAGATAAAATGATAAACAAAATAAGGATTTGCTTTTTTAAAAAAAATATAAATTCAAGATTTTTTAGCCAGTTTAACTAAAGAACACTCAAAATCAGAGATTAAAAAAAAAATTAAACTGATAAAAGAGGGACTGGGGAGAAAGCTCAGCTGTCTAAGCATCTGCCTGGCAAGGTCATGGACCTGGGTTCAATCCCTGTACCACATGCCGCAACCAGGCACGGGGGCACAGGCTTGTAATCCCACTGCTGGGGAGGCTAAAACAGGATCACTGTGAGTCTGACTGCATAGCAAGACCCTGTATCCAATAAATACATACATACATACATGCATACATACATACATGCATACATACTGATACAAGACAAATACAAAACATTATAAGAGAATATTGCAGACACACATAATTTACCAAGATTAAATGATTAAACTATGGAGCCAGATATGATAGTGCAAGCCTGTAAACCCAGCCCTTTAGAAGGCTCAGACAGGAGGATCATAAATTAAAACTTAGTCTCGGCAACCTGGCAAGACCTTGTCTTAAAATAAAAAAATAAAATATGGTAGGAGATATATCTCAGTGCAAAGGCCATGGATTTAATCCCCAGCACTGTAAAAAAAAAAAAAAAAAAAAAAAAAAAATCATGGTAAATCTGAACAGACCAGTAAGAAGATGGGACCACTCACTCATGGCTTCCCATCAAAGAAAAGGCAGGGACCGCATGGCTTCACTGCTAAATTCTGCCCAATATTCACAGAAAAAATAATACCAATTCTTTTTTTTTTTTTTTATGTAGTTGGTACAGGGTCTCACCATGTAGTTTTGAACTCGTGGTGATCCTCCTAATTGCAGCCTCCTCAGTGCTGAAAACAGCTGTATGCCACCATATCCTGTCTCAGTGGTCAGGACAGCATGCCTGAGGCAGGGCGGGTGCAGCCTGTAGTGCCGGGCATCAGAGGCCAGTCCCTGCACTTGCCTAGGCAGGCACTTAGTCCATTGAGCTACCTGGCCAGCCCAATACCAATTCTTTTAAATCGAGTCTGTGAACTTCAGTAAGCAGGAAATCTTGCAAATGCATTCTTTAAGGCCCGCATCACCCTGCTGGCAAAGCCAAGACAAGGACAAATTAGGAAAGGAAGGAGGGAGGGAGGGAAGAAGGGATGGTGGGAGGGAGAGAAGGAGGGAAGGAAGGAGGGAGGGAAGGGGGGAGGGGGGAGAAGAGGAGAAGGACCAGGCCTGCCTGATAACGTAGATGAACAAAATTCTAGCAAACCAAATTCAACAGCACATTCAAAAGATCATTCACTCTGATCAAGTAAGGCTCATCGCAGGAATACAGGGATAGAGCAATATACGTGTATTAATAAAGATGATTCACTGCATTACCATGGTGAAGAACCAAAACCATATGATCCTTTAGTAGGTGCAGAAAATGCATTCGGAAAAATTTAACATCCTTTCCTGTAAAAGCTCTGAAAGCAGTGGGTATGAAACATACCCGCATAGGCCAGGTATGGTGGCGCACATCTGTAATCCCACTGCATGGCAGGCTGAGGCAGGAGGATTGCCACAAGTTGGAGACCAACCCAAATGATATAGGGAGATCAAGGGCAACCTAGTTACACAGTGAGACCCTGTCTCAAAAGTGCAAAACAAAAACACCTAAACATGAGAAATGGAAAATCTGACAAGCCAACAAGTCTGCATCATACTGAATAGGAACATGTGTAAGTTACTTCGTCTAAAACTAAAAACACGATAGTGGCCCACTTTCCCCACGCCCTCAGTGTAGTTCAGGAAACACTTGTCAGGATAATTACCCAAGAGTAAGAACTCAAGGGCATCCAGACTAGGAAGGAGGAAGCCAGACTGTCCCTCTGTGCGGATGACGTCATCGTACACACGGAAAAGCCTAGACACCACAACAGCTGTTAGAACAAATAAAGGAGTTCAGGAAAGGTGTGGGAAACAAAATCAACACTTAAAAATCATCAGAACTTTTTAGCAGTGTTTCTATCTGCTAACCCTAAGCTATCTGAAAAAGAAATCATGAAAGTTATTCCACTTACAGGGCTGGAGAGAGAGCTCGGTAGAACACGCGCTTGCCTGGCAAGTGCAAGAGCCTGAGTTCAATCACTGGTTCCACAAAAAAGAAAAGAAAACTATTCCACTTGCAGTAGCCAAAAATGGGACGCTAGGAATCAATTTAACCAAAGAGTGAAAGATCTCTACTCTGAAAACTATAAAACATTAATGAAAGAAACTGAACACACACACAAAAAAATTTAATGTTTAACCTTATTAACACTGCTAAAAGGGCCACGCTACTGAGCTAGGAGATTGGGGGGGGGGAGGGGGAGGGAGCAAAAGTAGATGGAAAAGTGTGCGGGACCTGCTAACTACGAGATCCCCGACGCATGCGCAGAACAGCTCCCAGAACTTCGTCACAGCCCTCCAGCAGGTTTCCAATGCAATGCCTAGACCTGACAGCATCCTGAGGTGTGGGGTGCAAGCACGGCCTATTGGGACCCGTATGTAGGAGTTCTCATGGGTTTCCTCAAGATTTGGACATCGAGGCCATGAAGACTTCGCTACGCTGGCTTTGCACTATAAGCTGTGCTGTGTTACCCAACACAGCGTGCTCTTTGGTCTCTGCTCTCCCTCTTTTTTTCTCTGCTCAGCCTAGGCTCGCCCTGCAGAGCCAGTTTCTCTCCTGCTCTTCACTTCTACTTTCTCCAATAACTTTGCCATTGCTTATTTCTTCTTTCATCCAATTCTTTGTTCAAGATGAGAAGAACCTGGAATGGAGCTCCAGAGAGAGAGGCAAGCATCCCAATCCCACAAAATAAGCTACCTTGTAACACTATTCAGTGATCTCAGATGCATCACAAAGCCTGTCAAAATGCTAGTGACGTTCTTCATAGAAATAGAAAAACACAATTGTAAGTGAGCCTCATGGCACCTGCTTCTAATCCAGCTACTCAGGAGGCTGAAGCAGGAGGGTGGCGAGCTCAAGATTAGCCTGCACCATAGTGAGCTTCTCCCACTAAAGCCACAAGTAAGGGCTGGCTAGATAGCTCAGCAGACTAGGCACCTGCTTTGACAGGCACAGGGACCAGGGTTCAGTCAGTCCGAAAAGTGATTTTTGACAAAAGTGTGAAGAGCACACAGTAAGAATCGCCTTCTTTAATCAACCAGAATTTTTGACTCTGGCTTCATGTTCTTTGCTTTTTTTGTTTGTTTACTTGTTTTTGTTTTTTCTCAGTACTGGGGACTGAACTCAGGACCTTGTGCTTGCCAGGCAAGTGCTTATTCTACTGAGCTATCTCTCTAGCACACAATCAATGTCTTTGGAGCAAATTGAAAAGCTGCATGCAAAGGGAGGAAGATAGACCCCTATCTCATGGTATGTACAAAATTTGACCCCAAATGGGCTCAAGACTTACATGTCTGACTCAAAACTATAAAACTACTAGTAAAAACAATGTCTGACAAAAAATTAGGAAACCTGTAATAAAAATTTTTTAAAGCACAGAGGAATATTTCATGATCTCAGTCTGAGTATGAATTTTTAGATAAGATCTCAAAAGTATAGGAAACAAGTAAAAAAGAAACAAATGAAATTATCTCCAGCTAAGAGATTCCTATACAACAAAGGAGACAGTCAGCAGAATAAAAAGATAACCTATAAAGTGAGAGAAAATGTATGCAGGCTACACATCTAAGAAGTTAAAATCTATACTATAAAAGGAACGCAAACAACCCAATAGCCAAAAAAAAGAAAAGTATTTTGATGTACAGATGGCCTAGGATCAGGAGAACTGTCAAAAATAAACTATGCCCAGCAGTCAGGGTTCAATCCCGGGTGTGCTGTGCCAGCCCCAGCAATTGAGACTGGGCATGATGGCATGCGCCTATAGTCCCAGTGCTTTTTTTTTTTTTTTTTTTTTCAATTTAAAATTTTATTTTAAAGAGTAAAAATAGCAAAAACAAAGATAGAAAAATAGTAACAAGCACGAGTACATATAGTCCCAGCGCTTTGGAAGGCTGAAAACAGGAGAGCCACTACAAGTCCTATCTATGTAATGAGACCTTGTAGACCCTGTCCTAAATACAGAAAAAGAAAGAAAGAAGGAAAGAGACTATGCAAATACTGTTTATATTTTTCAGATGGGCAAAACATCTACAATACACAATTATCCATCGAAGACATGCAAATAGCCAACAAATAGATAAAAAATACACAGTGTCACCATCATTCAAGGAAATTCAAACTAAAGCCACAGTCAGGTGCCACTTCACCTGTTAAAATTGCGAGTATCAAGGAGATAAACATGAACACTAGATAAGATGTAAAAAAGGGAGTGGCTCTTATCCACTGCTAGTGAAAGCGTAAATTAGCACAACCGTGATGGGAAGCAACATGGCAGTTCTTCAGAAACTAAAAGTGGACCCATCCTATGACGCAGCCCTACTAGGAATATGGCCAAAGACGAAGAGGCCAGCACGTGGAAGGGACAGCCTGGGCTGTGCAGTGAGCTCAAGGCCAGCCTGAACTGCATGCATAGCAAGACCCTGTCTCAAAAAACAAAGAAAAAAAAAGACAGTACTGTTAAAGAAACATGGACAAGGACAAAGAAAGAGGAAGATTTTCTTTGTGAAAAAAGGATGACTATCCCTTAGGAGTGAAGGACAGCCAATCTTGGTGGTGCACACCTGTAATCCCAGAACTCTGGGAGGCAGAGGTAGGAGCATCAGAAGTGCAAGTCCAGCCTGGGCAACTTAGCCACCTAGGAAGATCTTTTTCCAACACACTGGGGGAGGGGGCTCAGTGGAGAGGCCCTGATTTCGATCTCCAGTACAGTCAATAAAAGAAAAGCAGGCATATATATATATATAGAAATAGGGCTTAAGAAAGAAAAACTTAAAAAACTCAAAAGAAAGCAGCAAAAGAGAGAAACCCTGCCATTGGTTCTAGAATCAACCTGGAGACCAGGCCCAAACCTGGCCAACCAGGTGAAAAAAGCGTTAGAGGAAGCAGCTTGGAACATTTATTCACTCATTCTCAATCAAAAAGTTTGGGAAACAACTAATTTGCAAACCACACTATGCAATACAACAAATACTGTGAAACCCATATTATTTTTGTTTAGTGAAATTCTGTATCATTTATAATTTTTTAATACTACTTTGTACTCTCTCTAAAAAATAAAAAGTTTAAGGAACAGAGATGTAACAATCGTGAAAATGGTCGCCAAAAGTCCCCCCTTCTGACACAAACACCCTTGCAAAATTCCTTCCCCTTGAGAAAGCAGACTCACCACAAAAAAAAAAAAAAAGAAAAAAAATGACAGGAGTAGTGAGATGCCAATTATGAGGTTAAGTGATAGACTATTCTCTCTCTCTCTCTCTCTCTCTCTCTCTCTCTCTCTCACACACACACACACACACACACACACACACTTAAGCTGCTTAATTCAGAGGAAGTTGGCCAAGCAACACCACATGAGCCCGTGTACAGCGACACTAACCAGTGTCCCTTCTCTGCTGGGGCCTATGTGACAATGAGAAGAGATTAGAACCCAGCACCGTGTGCGTGCACAGAGGCGGGGCCCAGCGGCCAGTGCTGTGCAGCGCGGAGGGCAGAGGCGGCTCCGAGCGGGGGCACAGCCCGCCTTAGGCTGCCTGGGCTAAGGCTAAGGCCCTGCGTGCGGGGTGTCGGCGG
This sequence comes from Capromys pilorides, assembly GCA_004027915.1. Taxonomy (NCBI): domain Eukaryota; kingdom Metazoa; phylum Chordata; class Mammalia; order Rodentia; family Capromyidae; genus Capromys; species Capromys pilorides. The sequence goes on from PVKN010008951.1 coordinate 11,771, forward strand.
CTGGTCCCTGGGAAGAAGGATTCCCCGAGTGGCTGGCGGGAGGGCGATCTCACCTCTGAGCTTCTCCGGGACGCGCTGAGGCTGCCGCCGCAGGTCGGAGCCAAACATGAAGCACAGGCCTTGGACGTACGTGTTCTCCTTGCAGGTCTGGTGCACCGTGGGGCCGCAGGCCTGGGGAGCAGGGTGCCCGTGCGAGCGGCTGGCCCGGCTCCCGCCCCTGCGTCCCCCCAGGTCCCATCCCTTGCTCCAGCCCCGGGGCCACTCACCAGCAGCTGGGTGGGGTTGGTGGCAGCTGCCAGAGCCAAGCCCAGGGACATGTTCACCGCCTTCGCCGGCACTGAGAAAGCAGACGGACGCATGGGTCACCATGGGGGGCTTAAAGGGGCTGCGTGAGCCTAGCAGGGAGGCAAAGGCGGGGAGAAGCTACCTAAAACCCAGAGAGACAGAGCAGAAACGGGGAGCCCCCACCACAGAGCCCCAGTACACGGCTACTGGCCGGCACCCAGCTCGGGGTCCCACAGGGCAGCGACTCACCCTGCAGGGTGACGGGCTCACACCGGCTCGTGCTGTAGTCACACTGGTAGAGACCACCCATCTGGTTGGCAGCTGTGACCTCCAGGGGGGCTCCGACCACCACCCTGCCAGGAGAGGGGGAACCCAGACAAGGTAGGGACCCTCCCAAAGCTCCTGGATTTCAGTAAGGAGGTGGAAGAATTAGCAAAGAAAAAAATGAGATTTTTTTTTCTTCCAAATGAGAAGATGCAAAACTCTGAGGATAACTTTAAGGGGACAAAGGCAGCCTGGCATGGTGGTACACACCTGTCATCTCAGCACTCTGGAAGGCTGAGGTAGGCAGACTGCAAGTTGGACAATTTAGTGAGCAATACCCTGCCCCAAAATAAAATTTTTAAAAATTAAAAAGGGGCAGAGACGCATCTCAGTGTGAAGACTCTGGTTTCAACCCTTGGGACTATAAATGAATAAACATCATTCCTGGCAAATAGCCAAATCTTGGAAACAACCCAAGTACCCATCAGCTGGTGAACAGCTAAAGAAGATGTGGTTGTTGGAACAATGGAGTATTACTCTGCCATAAAGAAAGATAAGCCTGAGACGTCTCTAGAAGAATGGGTGCACCTCGAGTCCATACTCTTAAGTGAAATAAAGCAGACACACGTGTGTAAACACTGCATAGTTTCTCTCATGTGAAAAACCAAATGTATAACTAAGGTCTAAAATGTATAATAGGTACTGCGAAATAAAAAGAAAATATTCAAATGGGGGGGGGATGGAAGGAGAAGAGAGGGGGAAAGAAGGGAAAAGCTTTAAAAAGTGAGAAAAAGAAAACATGGAAACAAAGTTTTTGTACATGGGGAGGGGGGTGAGGGTTAAAAGGAGGGTGTTTGTACAGAGACAAATTCTCTGTGATGAACGTTATCACCACGTATCTAAAATGTACCAGGGCCAGCAAGACAGATCAGTGGACTAAGCACCTGCTTAGGCAAGCGCAGGCACTGGGTTCAACCCCCAGCACCATGTGCCGTGCTGGCTGGCCCCCAAGTGCGTGTGACAAGCTGGCCACCGAGACTGGGTGTGGTGCAGCATGCCTGTAATCCTAGCGCTGGGGAGGCTGAGACAAGAGGATCACTACGAGCTGGAGCTATGTAGTGAGACTCTGTAACAAATACATAAGAAAATAAATAAATAAAAATAAAATATATCAATAAAGTCTGATTTTGAAAAGAAAAATAAATAGATTTCTGTATATTATAAACTATTATAACCAAAGTTAAAGGAAAAGGAGAGCTGGGGAGCGGAGGCTGAGCCGGGACCCCACACTAACCCTCGATGTAATCAGTTCCTACAAACCCTTAATTGAGGGGGCAAAAAAAAGAGAAGAGGTGAGCAGCAGAAAAGCATGTACAGAAAAGGAAATATATTACTCATTAAAAGCAAATTTGAAACTAAATTGCGGGCCTGGCACGGTGGGCTCCCAGCACTGGGGAGCCTGAGGCAGGAAGATCATTGTGAGTTCAAGTCCAGCGTGGCCTACATAGTTCAAGGCCAGCCTGAACTGCATGTGAGGCCCTATCTGGAGAAAGAATGACGAGGACAAGAGAAGTAGGGGAAGAAGGGGAGGGAGGGAAAAGGAGGGGGAGGAGGAGGCAGAGGGAAAGAAAGAAAGAAAAAGAGAGAGAGAGAGAGAGAGAGAGAGAGAGAGAGAGAAAAGAAAGCAAGGAGCAAGCAATGGTGGCTTACAATTATCAATTATTGAGGTATGACAACATGGTGGAGTGGCAGATGGATGGGGAAGCAGATGTTTCCACACTTTCTGGTGCAAGTCTACATTGCTGCTACCCCACAAAGGACAATTTAGAAAAACCTATGAATATTGGATCTGCCTGTATACTTTTCGGACCCAGAAATCTCTGTGTGCAGAATTTACTTCCATTTATGTATTTGGTACAGGGTCTCACTGCACAGCTCCAACTCGTAGTGATCCTCCTGTTTTCAGCCTCCCCAGTGCTGGGATTACAGGCATGCAACATGGCGCCTGGACTCCTTCCAACTCAGTGTGCCCCGAGGGCAGGGCTGGCGCAGCATGCAGGACCGAGAATAGAACCCTGGTCACTGTGCTTGCCAAACCAGGTGCTTAGTCACCTGAGCTATCTCACCAGCCCTAGAATTTGCTTTCAAATACACTTGCTTATGTGCAAAATGACAGCATTGCAGCATTGCTCACATAAAGATCTGGAAAAGCTTTAAATGTTCCCTAAGAAGAGATTCTAGGGAAGCACTGGGACGATGTCCACTCCATGGCCCTTACCGGGTTCCCTGCAGCTGGACCACAGTCTGCCCAAAGCCCCTTGCGCTCTCCTGGAAGGTGACTGGAGTCTCGGTGTCCAGGTTGAACCCATGACATAAGGCCAAGGCTGGGAGGGAGAGGGGAAGGGTGCGGGTCAGGCTGAGTGAGGGGCCGGCGGCCAGCCTTCCGGCCCCACCGCCAGCCTGCTCAGATGCCCCAGCCCAGCATCAGGACCAAGATGTGACATCCGCCTCCTCGCACAGCTCTGCTGGCCCAGCGGGGCTCCCCGCACCATCTCAACCCAGGCCAGGTAGTAAATATTCCAGCCTCAAAGGCCAAAAGCCAGCATATGTTACGCCAGTGCTCCAGCAAGAGGGTACATTTCCACAAGCTGTTCACCAAGGAAAGCCACGATGCAATTATTACCTGTAACTTTTTGTAAGCTAAACTCACTAACGAAACCCAACTGCAGTTCTTTGGGGGGTGGTGGCTCACCCAGGATTCAAACTGAGTGCCCCCCTCACCGACGTGGTAATGAACGTTCACAGCTAGCTCCGGCTCATGAGCAGCAGCCCACGAGGGCCTGACGCACGTCTGCTGACTCAGCCCAGCGGCCACCCCACCCAGGCTGAGCAGGTCCCCAGCCAAGCTCCAGCCTCAGCTGAAGGAACAACTGGTCCTTTACCTGACGTTGCCACACAACTATTTGTCCAACAGTGCAGTGCCGATAGACTTAGAAAATTTCCTTCCGATCTAACTCTCAGGCGTTTCCTTCCCTTTTTGGTTCATTTTCCACAAAACACAGGTACAGAAACTAACTCTTCGCATTTCGGTTCATCATGATGCTCCACAATCATTTACACTTAATACTTGTCAAACAGAACTAGAGGCGAAGTGGAGGAGGTGGACTCCAAGAGGGAGGAAGACGCTGCAGGAGAACCCCACTGCCATGCACTCTGGCCAGCTTAGTCACTGCTCTGAGAGTCTCAGTTTCCCTGTCTGGACGATGAGAGGAGGCCAGACAGCCCCCACCCAAGCTGCCCTGCCTTCCCACTTTGGTCTAACTCTACTCTCTGCTTCTTCTCCTTCGATTATTTATCTTTTCCCAAAGCCTCTTGGTTCTTCCCTGTCTTACTCTTACACGATCTGTGCACCTTCCCTGTACTCAGATGGAAAAGTGCCCCCCTGCCCCACCTGGAGGAACCTCAAGTCCCCAGGGTACCTGTCACCAGCAGAACTCTACAGGTCATGGCCGAAAGGAGCAGGAACTTGGGAGAGGCATAAGCCGCGGGCCAACAAACACCAATGAACCACTTCGAGGAAGTCACCAAACCCAGGCCGGGTAAAAAAGAGAAGTAGGAGGCCTCGGGCTGCTCCGACTCAGAGGAAGAGGGCGGAGGCCCGAGAGCTGCTCCTTTTTCTCCTGAGCCCACACACGCCTACCTACTGTCCTGGATCAAAGCATCAAGGTGCCACTTGTCACCCTCTTGCTTCCGGAGTTAGCCAAAGCATACTAACACCAGGCTGAGCAGCATTAGTTCTGCCTTCTGGAACCTGCGTTCTGAAGATTAATACAGACAACACGAGTGCAGGAGAACTCACTGCGCTGAGCCAAAAGCAGGCTTTGCAAAATGTGCCCCCTGCAGCCCATGGGGATGGGATCCCCTCAGCCAGAGCTGCTCTCAGGAAGGACAACTCAGGACAGAGAAGCCTGCTGCTTTTTCGCTGTTCTGCTTTTAAATAAAAGGCCTATGTTAGTCAGCCGTCCTTTCTCTGATCCAGGTTCCGCCACCCACACTTAAAGGAGAGGCTGGATTTGGCTTATGGCTGCAGGGCATGCAGTCCGTGGCTGGCTGGCTCTGGGGCAGAAAGGTGGTGGTGGGAGGGTGTGGCAGGGCCACATGGCAGAGCTCTGAATCTCAGAAAGCAGAGAAGGGGAACAACACCAGGGAAGATGGGACAAGGCCTTAGGGACCAGACATAGCACCCAAGGCAAGGATGTCATGATCCACCCAGACACACTGAGAGCTGTGCTCCATAATTGCCCCGATGTCCCCCAAAGCCTCATCAGTCAGTCATAGGCAGGCTTTTCAGAGGTGGTTGGATCCAGAGTGCGCGACGCTGGGATCCAGGTTGTTTGATCGCTGAATGGGCCCACTGATGGCGTAGCATAACCCTGGGCATGGATATGGAAAGGCCCACGCAGAGTATGCACTATCCATCTTACAGATGCGCGGCCTTGATGAGATACAAGGGACAGAAGAGGGCTGCCACGGCCACTCTTGCTGCCTTCTGCCTGCCAGGAGCTGTTTCTCCCCTCGATGCCCTTCTGCCACCCATCTGCCTTGGAGCCAGCCAACCATGGACTCAAACCTCCACACACTGTGAGCCTAAGTAACCCTTCCTCCCTTAACTCTGGTGTCAGGTTCTTTGTCTCATTTACAGGAAAAGTCACAAAGACACCAAACAAGGGAACACCCCACACTAACCTCCATCAGCCTCCAACGCGCTGTCCAAGAACGTTCCTCCTTTAAGCTATATCTTAGGAAATGCCTTCAAGGTACTTGTAGCTCTTACAGTCCCAGCTGCCCTGGAGACCACCACGGAAGGATCCCTTGACCCCAGGAGCTCACAGCCAACCTGAGCAACATGCCAACACCCTGTCTCTTCTTTTCAAAAGAATCCGATCTAGTAGTGAGACCCTGAACACCCTGTAGACCCTTCCCTAAAATACAAAACAAAAAGCGGACTAGCTGGAGGCCTGGAGCTGTCGTTCCAGCGCTCTCAGAGGCTGAAGCAGGAGGACCACACGTTGGAGCCCCCCCCACCCACAAGCAGTTCAGCCAGGTCAGAAGACCTTGCCTCAAAATAGAAAGCAAAAATAGCTGGGCACATAGCTCCATGCAAAGGCCTTGGGTTCAAAAATGAAAAAGTAACAAAATTAATCAAATCAATAACTAAGGACATTAAAGATGTATAAAGAAAAGGTTTACTGCAGCACCATTTTTTAAAAATTAGACCCGTTTGAATATCCAACAATAGAGGAATGGCAGGCCTGACCAGATAGCTCAGCAGATTAAAGTACCTGCTTAGGCAGTTGCAGGGACTGGAGTTCGATCCCCATCCGCCACTCTCCTTCCAAAGCTTTAAAGAACATGTACAGTATTCCTAAAACTCAGAAAACACTCAACAGCCTAATTTACAAGTGGGCAACACACTTGAACAGACACTTCTCCAAGGAAGATATAAAAATAGCCCTTAAGTGCATGAAAATATGTTCAACATCTATAACCAGCAAAGAAATGCAAATTAAAACCACATTACCGCATATCCTTTAGGGTGTGATATCCTACCACTTAGCCATGCAGATGGCTAGCTACTGAAGGGAAACAGCAGGGAAAAAACAGAACATAAATGTCAGCAAGAAAAGAAAGAAATCAAATCCTTGGGTACTGTGAGCAGGAAGCAAATTAATCCAGCTGGTATGGCAATATGATGATTCCACAAAATATTTTAAAAATAAATTAGATATGATTCACAAATATATATATATATCCTGATACTGGGATCGAACTCTGGACCTTGCCTGGCAGTTGCTGTCCCCCTTGAGCTATATCCCTAGTCCCTATGATTTTGAAATCCCCATGCAAGTTTTTATGCACAAGATTTAAAGCAGGATCTCCAAGAGACATTTCACATCCATGTTCACTGCAGTAATATTCATGATAGCCAAATGTGGGAGTAACTCCAGGTTCCTTTTGTAAATAAATGGTTACGCAAACTGTGGTGTACAATAGAATAAAATACTACTCAACCTTAAAAGAAATTCTGACACATGCTGCAACATGGGTGAACCTAGGAGGCATTTTGCACAATGAAATAAGCTATTAACTAACATAAGTGTTAGGAATTCTTTCACATCATATACCCGAAGGAGTCAAACACAGAGCTGCACTCTGCTTGGCGCTCTGGAGCTCACGGTCCTAGACGTCACTGTTTGACAGTCTTGCTGGAAATATATTTAGATGTTAGCCATTATAATTGGCCTTTCTCTTGGACAGAAGTCCTCCAATTCACTGTTAGCCTTTTCTGTCACTTGTTTACAAAATCTCCATGTGCACCATTAGTTTCAAGCTCTAGTACCAAAAAATAATAGCTTTTAAATGATACATTCTAAAGAAATACTTGTTTTACTTTCCATTTGGTTTCCTATGTTGGGAGTGGGATCCAGGCCTCATGCATTCATGGCAAGAGCTCTGCCACAAAGCCACACTCACAGGATACATCCTGGGGCCACGGGGCCATACTCACACCCCCAAGACCCAGAGTTCCCCTCTGTTACTTTCCACAGAGTTGTTTTGCTTGTGTGCTTGTGATGCGCAGTAGGGACTCCAGCCCCATTTGTAGTCACGTGAGTAATTTCCTAGCTACATGTATTGAATGGTACGTCTTTAAAATAAACCTTGGTCCTGGGTTTGTACTTATACATTCCAGCACCACAGAAACAAAATAATAAAATAAGCTTGTTTTGTTTTCCCAGTACTAGAGATCGAACCCAAGGCCTCTCTTATGCTTGGCCTCTCTTGTGCTGAGCTACATCCTATACCTTTTCTGTTGTTTTATTTATTTATGTATTATTTTGTATTTGGTACAGGGTCTCACTACACAGCTCAGACTCGTAGTGATCCTCATGTTTTCAGCCTCTCCAGCGATGGGATTACAGATATGCATTGCCACACCCAGTCTCATTGGCCACAGCGTGCGGGGGGGGGGGGGGGGGGGGCACCCCAGCATGTGGTACCAGGGGTGAACCCACACCCCCTGCACACCTTATCCCTGTCCCTATGCTTGCCCAAGCAGGTATTTAGTCCAATGAGCTAACTTGCTGGCTCATTCGACTTAATTAACTTTACTTTGAGACAGGCTCCACTTAATCTGCGCAGGGGAGTCTCAAGCCTCCCCCACCTCACTGTCCCAAGCAGCTGGCACTACAGACCCATGCCACTACATCCAGCTAAAGCAAGTTTTTATTAGACAGTAAGCTAGGCAGTAGAGTAAAACCTCTTCTCAAAACTAAATAAACAAACGAGCTTCTAGAAAGAAATTTTTTTCCACAAAATGCCTTTGACCACCTATCTGGTCTCAGCCCCGGCAGCATAAAGAGAGCCCTCAGGATCTCACATCACCACATGCGGATTCTCTGCTGCAAATCTGGGCATCACAACCCACAGCCTAAACCCACGGGCACCGTTAGGAAAGTGTTATGAGAGGAAGAATCGTTCTGACTCTTCGCCTCCTCAAAACCAAAAATCATAGACAGCAACATCCAATCACATTTTTATTTCCTAATTAAAGTAGGTTTGGCAGATAGCTCAGCTAACTAAAGCACCTGCTTAGGCAGAGCGCAGCGGCCGGGGTTTGATCTCCAGTGCGCCGTGCCTGCCCCACCCCCGGGAGCACTGAGCTAGCCATTGAGACTGGACGTGGCAGCATGTGCCTGTAATCCCAGTGCTTGGGAAGCTGAAAACAGGAAGATCACCACAGATCTGAGCTGTGTAGTGAGATCCTACAGACCTTGTAAACTTTGTACTAAGTACATAAAAAATAAATGAACAAATAAAGCAGGTTCAGGCTGGTGAGATAGCTCAGGGAACTAAGAGCCTGCTGAGGTAAGCGAAGACACTGGGGTTCGATTGCCCACTCCACTGCAACCAGTGCTATCTCCAGGTGCACTGAGCCGACCACCAAGACCAGGCACAGTGGTGCACGCCTGTAATCCCACTGCTGGGGAGGCTGAAAACAGGAGAATTGTAGGAATCCGAGCTGCATAGTGAGATCCTGTACCAAACACATTTTTTTAAAAAAATTAAAAAGTTATCATTTGCAGAGGATATGAAGGTTCAAGACTTTTTGTAGCAATTGAACACAACCATTATTTAATGTAAGAAAAGAAAAAAGAGAAGGAGGGGCCGGGGAGATAGCTCCGTGGTACAAGTACCTGACTGGTAAGTGCAAGGTCTTGAGTTTGAACCCCAGTCTCGCAAAAAAAAAAAAAAGAGAGAGAGAGAGAGAGAGAAGAAAAAGGTGAAGAAAAGAATAAAAAACCAAGCATGATGGCACAATCCTGTAATCCCAGCACTTGGGAGGCTGAGACAGAAAGAAGGCCATGAGTTCAAGACCAGCCTGAACCACATAGCAAGACCTTGTCTCAAAAAAACAAAACAACAAGCATAAAAGAGTGAACAAGAAGAGCTTCAGTCCGCAAAATTCAGGGCTTTTAACTCATAGCCCATGAAAGCTAATCTTCTTCAACAAGATAAGCATGTGAAAGTCTAATCCTTTTCTTATTCGGAATAACAAATTAGAAATATAATAGAAAAAAAAACACCATTTAGAACACAAAAGAAGCTGTAAGACCTAGACACAACTCTAAGAAGAAATACATTTTTTAAGGAGCCAGGCATGTGCCACCACATCCGGCTAAGAAATACATTTTTTAAATGTGCAGGTTTTGTTTAGCTTTGTTTGGCGTATTTGGTCTTTTTTCAGGGGAAAAAATTATGTATTTAAAATTAGCCACCTGGACTCAGTTTAGATGATCCCAATTTTGTTGGCAACTCCAATGTATCCTAATCGGGAGCCGGGGGACATGTGCCTTCCTCTCTCCATCAGGCCTGACTGGGGCATTGACCTTGGCAACATCGATGCCATAGAGCTTCTTTGCAGCTTGTGTGATCTGGTGCTTATCGGCTTTGAGGTCCGCAGTGAACACGAGTGCACTGTTGTCCTCGATCTTTCTCATGGCTGACTCTGTGGTTGGGGAGCTTGAGGATGGCACAGTGGTCAAGCTTGTCTCTCCTGGGCCCTTTCTTCCAAGGGTATATGGGTTGCCTCCAGAGCCATGGTGTCTTGGGATGGCCGAAGGTGAGTGGCATTCGTATCTTCTTTAAAAAAAAAAAAAAAAACAGGAGAAAGCGCAAACGCAGTCCCCCACTACCACAAATTATGCAGTTGAGTTTCCCACATTTGGGGAAATCTCAGGGGTCAGTACATCCGGAGTGCAATGGATAAGCCTCGCCCTGGGAAAACCACCCTCGTGATCATGGAGTCTCCCCTGCCAGGTGAGCACCGTGTCTTCTTTTTGAGGCTGTGGAAACCTCTCAGCGTGGCCTTCTTGGCCTTCAAAGCTTTTCCTTTGGCTTCAGCTTTGGGAGCGGCAGAGGCTTCCTTCTTCACCTTCAGCGTCGTTTGGTAAAAAGGCTCTTCTTTGAGACAGGGTCTCCCTATGCAGTTCAGACTGGCCTTGAACTCACTTTATAGCCCAGGATGACCTTGAACTCACAGAGATCCTACTGCCTCAGCCTCTAAACTGAAGGGATTATAGATATATGCCACCACAACTGACCAAAAAAAAAGGTGTTTTTTTTTTTTTTAATTGTTGTGTTTTCATGAAGGACATAACAGAATAGAGTCATGCTCATGGATGACGAGACTTCACCTTGTAACGACCACAGGTCTCAGTTACTGATCCAGTTGTTCAGTGAAATCACACTCAAAGGAATTTTTATAGAATTTGATAAGTTGATTCTAAAGCTCACCAAGAGAGAAAATTCACAGAAATAGCCTAGAAAACTGAAATATACAGTACTTTGTTATATGCTGGCCTTCTAGTTGCAGCCTATCAAAGCCATACTCTATTTTTCCCCGGGGTACTGGGGATCAAACTCAAGACCTTGCACTTTCCAGGCAGGCATTAAGCCACTAAGATATCTCCCCAGCCCCAAAAAGCCATACTCTAAAGCATGGTAAACAAAACTATGGTTGGCTCACTGCTAAGACCAGGGCCCACAAGATAGCTCAGCAGTCTAAAGCTTAGGCAGGCACAGGGGACTAAAGTTCAATCCCCAGCACCATGTGCTGTGCCAGCCCTGCCCTCAGGGTGGGCTCAACTAGCAGGAGGAGGAGGAAGAGAAGGAGAAGGAGAAGAAGGAAGAGAAGGAGAAGAAGAAAAAGAAGAAGACCATCACCAGCAGAAAGAATACTAAGCATACGAGCACACCCACAAGTGGCCCTCCACATCTGTGAGGTCCATACCCATGGAGTCAACCAACAGTAGATTGAATATATTTGGGGGGGGGGGGGGAACTGCATTAAGAATATGCGAACTAGGGCCAGCCAGATAGCTCAGTGGACTTTGACAGAGCGCAGCAGCCATGGTTCAATCCCTGGTATGCTATGATGGCCCACTCCCAGGGCACGCTGAGTTGGCAATTGAGACTGGGCATGGTGGCACGCACCTGTAATCCCAGCACTTGGGAGGCTGAAAACAGGAGAATCACTATGAGTCAGATCTATATAGTAAGACCCTGTAAATCCTGTAGTAAATACATAAAAAAATGCACAAACTTTTTCTTACTATTATTTCCTAAAACACTATAGTGTATCAGCTATTAAATAATCTAGAGATTTTTATTTTGTACCGGGAATCGAACTCAAGACCTCATGCTTACCAGGCTGGTGCTCCAGCCCTGGCCCCATCCAGAGATTATTTATAGGCTTGAGGGCATGTTCAAAAGGAAAGCAAGAACTTACCAAGTACTAGGACCTGAGTCTGCCAAAACAGATAAAGAAAGCATGAAAACTAAATAAAGTGTAGATGACTGACAGACAGGCAGACAAACAGACAGACAGACAGACAGATTATATGCAAATATTGTGCCTTTTTGACATTACTAAAAGTTAAACCTGGGCAACAAAGACAAGGCAGGAGGCATTACAATTCCTGACCTAAAGTTATACTACAGAGCTACCGTGATAAAATCAGCATGGTATTGGCAAAAAAAATAGACCTGAAGATCAATGGAACTGATTAGAAGATGCAGAAGCAAATACAAACACACTCAGCCAACATATCTTCGACAAAGGGGCCAAACACACTTACTGAAAGAAAGATAGCCTATTTAACAAATGGTGCTGGAAAAACTGGCTCTCCACATATCAAAAACTAAAACTTGACCCAAGTCTATCACCATGCACTAAGTTAAAGTCTAAATGGATTAAAGATCTAAATATTAAAAGAGAAACATTAAATCTCCTGGAAGAGAAAGTGGGAGAAAACCTTGAAGACATCGGGGTAGGTAAAAAGTTCATGGACAAAAAAATCAAAATGCATGTTTAACACTTGAAAGGATCGACAAATGGGACCTCCTCCAGCTCAGAAGTTTTTTCACGTCAAAAGAAATTACCAAGAGAGTGAAAAGACAACGCACAAATTTTGAAAAGATTTTAACTAATAAGTATTCAGACAAAGGTCTTCTAGCTAGAGTTATAAAGAACTAAAAACCATTAGGGTCCCAAAATTCAAAGATCCAATCCAGAAATGGGCATCTGAGATGAACACACACTTCTCAGAGAAAGAAATTCAATAAGCCTATAAATACATGAAGAAATGCTCCACATCGCTAGCCATTCGTGAAATGCAGATCAAAACAACAGTTAGATACCAATTCACCCCAGAAAGAATGGCTATTATAAAGAAATCAACCAACAAGTGTTGGAGAGGCTGTGGGGCAAAAGGAACCCTTCTCCACTGCTGGTGGGAATGCAGACTGGTGCAACCATTATGGAAAGCAGTGTAGAGACTCCTTAAAAAACTAGAACTAGAAATCCCATTCAATCCAGCTATTCCCCTACTGGGAATTTTTCAAGAAGAACTGAAAACATCATACCATAATGATATTTGTGCACCTATGTTCATAGCAGCACAA
>PVKN010008952.1:0-24422 GCA_004027915.1 Capromys pilorides
GCTTGTATATGCCATTCTGCCTCCCTCTTAGTATCTTATCCTCATGTAATATAATTTGAAGCTTTAAAGTCTTTTGTTAAGTCATCCTATCCTGCTTCTCTGAAACTAAAATATGTTTGAGTTGTAATTTTAATTTTCTCCAGAACTGCAAAACATTTTTAAAAATTTCCTATAAGATCTAAGTCAAAATTTTACTTCATATCACAATATCATGATTATTATTGATATCATGGCTGAGATAGTTAAATTCCAACATTATTAAATACACAGCCAAAGTTTAGAAAGTAGGGCTTTAGAATGTGAGTTATTTCTAGAATAAGAAAAATTAATGGGAGTGGGGAAGGGAACGAGAGTGTATAAGTGCTTTCTTGTGCCTGTAGGCACAGGATTTACACATTCTGTATCAATTACTTGTTAAATGAACTGCTATGGGAGAGTGTGTAGTGTTCTGCTAGAAGCAGATCTATGGCGACAGGAAACACTTTGCCACTGCTTGAGAATGCAGTATGGAGACAGGAGGGGAGAAGGGAGAAATGGTGCGCGGTACAGAATTCATTCACTCTCTCTTTCTTTCTTTCTTTCTTTCTTTCTTTCTTTCTTTCTTTCTTTCTTTCTTTCTTTCTTTCTTTCTTTCTTTTTCTTTCCTTCTCTCTTACTGGTACCAGGGATTGAACTCAGGACCTTGTGCTTGCCAGGCAGACACTTATTCTACTGAGCCATCTCCCGGGTTCCCTTTCACACTTTAAATGTGGGAAGTTAGCTGTGTGCCAGCTCTATGGTAGTTTAAAATGAGTGAAATTAATGCCTCAGCAAATTCCCAGTGCTACCTGACCTCTTACAAGGTCCCAATTACTTGCAGTTGTACCACTCACCTGTCAGAAATCACTCTGCCCTCTTTGCAGGCTCAGTTCTGCCTGGACACTTTGCAGTGAACTTGAAGGAGAAGGTGCTGGGAGCTCCTGGGGCAGCATCATGGAGCTCAACATCTGAGGTTTCCTCAGCCTGAGAGCAAGAGGCGGCGCTGGGCTAGATGTGGGTGTGCAATGCGGCAGGAATGCACTCCAGCAGCCTGCACTGTTTTACCTCGGAGGGCACGTGCAGCTTTTCAAATGCCCGCCTCCGCCATTGATCCTTTGAGTTTGGTGCTCTTTTCACAGTAATTAGAGAATGGAGGGGGCAAGGTTATTAATCAATAGTTGCCCTCCTTTTCGCTCAGCGCTCTAAAATTCACAGTATCTGAACATTCCACGAGTCAGAGCACTCCATTCTTGATGCCATGCTGCCCATCCTAGAGATACAAGTAGGAAGGGCATACAGGACAGGAGCCCTGCCCTGGGCATGTGCTAACTTGTTAGACAAGGCCTGGGCCTCTTCCCACTGTTTTGGGCAGTGAGAAGATTACATTCCAAGACTTCTGCAGTGGAATTGCGGTGGGATTTAAGAGACAGGAGAGACCAAATGGGAAACAGGAGGATTTTATTTTTTTGGTGTGCATCTGCTCACCAAATTCAAACTGGCTGAGCAGAAGGCAAAGGACAGGTTCCAGCTTTTGTGCATGTGGTCACGGGGTTGGCCTTTGGCACGGACCATGTGGGTGGGCAGAAGGAGCACAAAGGCAGCTTGTTAAGTTCTCTTATGTCTCGGTGGCCCCGCTCAGATATAACAGGATGTTACAGGAAGAGAAGGCTATACCATTTTACTTACAGGGAGGGAAGCAATTGTTTAGGTACTGCCACGTGTGAGAAATGTGTCTGCTTTGTGAGGTGGGAGTGCAGAACTGGAATAGAGCGGGAAGAAAGCAAACGTGACCTCTTGTCAGGGGCCAGCTCAGATGGGTGCTGTGAAGGGCAGTTCCTAGAGTCCTGGGATTCTCACGTTCTTGCCTTCTGGAGCCTGGATCCCAAGGACCCCGAGGATTCCCTTGAGGACAGAGAAAGCACCCAGGAGTTTTGAATACCAGCCCCACTGTTTACCACCTGTGTGATGTGGGAGGGGAGCCGTATTCTCTACCTCATAAGAGTTTTGTGAAGAGTAAATCGATAATAAAACAGTAGTACGGCCTACCAAATACAGTACATGGATGCCAGAAATTTCTACCCTTGTTTGGTGAAGGATTACCCAGCACCTACCACTTCCTGGTTGGAGTCCAGGCTGTAACCCGGCTCCTCTGCTCACCAGCTATGTGACCTTGGGCAGTTTGTTCCTCTTATGCAAAATGGAGCTAATAATAGAACCTACTCAGGGTTTGCTGTGAGGGCTGAAGCCTGGTAAGTGCTTAGAACAGTATCAGGCACAAAGCAAGCACTTGAAGTTATCATAATTATTACTGAGCTCAGTGTTGGGGGTAAAGGCTCCTTCCTGCAATCTGACTCACTGTTATGTCAAAGTAAATATGGAAAATAAGATTTGGAGCTTCATAAAAATTGCTTCATTGACAAAATTTCAAAATATGTCCTCACTTCCTTTGGGGAACAAATGATACCCATCCAGTAAATTATGCATGAAACAGCAAAGGCACCAGTAGGAGAAAATGTGTCTCTATAAAGGACCTTTCCATCTCCACATACACAGACTTGATAATTTCCCTCCTTCGGAACGTCTCCTAAATTGTTCCCTTTCCTCTTTGTATAGCTGGAATTCAGAACTGAATACCATTTAAAGACCTTTAATTACTCCCATATTTTAATATAAGAACAAATTAAAGGGTAAATCAGGGCCTGTCTAGGCAGAAGGTATGTGATTTATGAAAAAGGGAGGGAAAAAAGCAAAGGGAAGGAGAGGCCAGCATGATTTCCCCTCCCGTCACCTTCTTCACTTGTGCAAACCCCTGGCTCAGGGCTCAGCTGCAGGTGGAGTCTAATGGAGCTGGGACGGAATTAATCTGCAGACACACATCAGGATCTAGCAAAAGGTCTTCATATGTTGAACTAAATAACTTTCCACCTAGGTAATTTTTTGTAAGAAAATCATTAGAAACTAGGACAAATAAAAATAAACGATGCTTCCTTAGGCTGTATCTCCTCAGGGACAGTATTACGTCCAACAGTAGAATGCATTGCTTTAAATTATAGAAGTTTCCCTTGTCTTGGGAAAATATTTAGGACATTCTATTAAGGACATAAGACAAAAGTACAGCATGATATGTATTACATGCTGAAGTCTCTAAGAAAGTTACAAGAGGGATGGAAAGGAAGAAGGCAAACAATATCTGTTGTGCAGCCCAAGTTTTCCAGGGCATTTCAGGTTCATCGCTTTTTTCCATTATCACAAAAACTCATGGATAATGAATTTAGTCAGGAGTTGAAATTGCAGTGAAAACCATGAGGTATATTTGAGGAGGTGGAGGGAAAGGGAAGTTGTTAAAGGCAAAATGAAGGCGACTGTATAGACTGTTTTGGAGCTATCATCCTTGGCTGTGAGGATTGCTGAGAAAGAGCCACTAGTCCAAGGCTGGACAAGCAGTAAATGGACAAAAATGGCACTTATCTTTCTATAAGTGTCAGTTTGTGGGAGAGATTGTTGACTTATTTCTGTGTGTGTGTTTTGTTGCAGTGCTGGGATCGAATCCAGGACCTTATGTATGCTAGTGAAGTTCTCAACCCCATCGCCCAGGCAAAGTCCTCTGTGTTCTTTTATCAGGCGATTGTCCAAAAGAACCCACCCTCTGGCCTCCTGGATCCATTGGTTGGCTTTGCCATAGCAACTCCATTTTGATCTGATAACCTTCACACATGTGAGGTAAATGTAATTATCCCCCTTCTTGATTTTAATTAGTATTATTTTATTTTGAGGGGATGAGAACACCAGGTGTCCAAAGGACAAAAAAAAGAGCCTGCAGTCTCGGGGCTTGGTGGAGAAGCCGGATGGGCTGGGCTCCTGCCTCCGAGCTCTTGTTTTCCCACCACAGTTTGCTGCCTGAATGCTCAGGAAGCTTTGGCTCCATTTCTCCTCCCATTTGGAGTTTGATTAAAAACAAAATACAGACCACGCTATCATAAGTGCTGCCGATACACATTTATTGCAAAACCATAAGCATGACAACCGTGATATCAACACTACCGTACTTCTGAACTGAACGGGAGGTCGCCATCGTGAAGTGCCTTTTCCAAAGAAAAGGAGGCTCTCTCGGAAACCCCGCTCCATGAATGATGACGAGAAACCTATTCTGAACAGGGAGTTCTAAACCATTAAGCATTTAATTACCACTTTGGCAAAGCAATGTGCATTACCATTTCCACAGTGTAACAGCACAGAGATTTTCAAAGCATCTTTATTTTTCAGAATCTTCAGTATTCACAATGTGTAAAATGAAGTGGCTTTTTAAATAAAATGTGATGCCAAAACAGTTTTTTCAAAAGTCCCGATTGAAAGGAAGAAAAATTGCACATGGATAATATTTATCGTGCTTACAGTTGACATTAACTACAGTTTCCTAAAAGGATAAAAAACTCAAGACTTCAACTTGTCCTTACAAAAGTAGACCTGGTCATCAAATAAAAACCTATAAAACTCCAAATATTATAAAAGTAAAATACAAAAAAAAATTATTAAAGTGTAGTACAATTTTTGCACAATTAAGAATTATTTAAAAATGCACAGAACATTTTGGAAGTTGTGATGTGTTGCAAGGGTAATTGGTCACCCACCCAGGTGGCAGATCCTGCACCCACTGGCTCCCAGCTTCAAGTTTCCATGGGTGCAAAGCTCAAGCACCCCACTGCACCCATTCTTGCTGCACCATCTCTGCTAGAAGAAAGTCTGCCTGGGAACACATGTGTCACAAGAGGGGCAGCCTTTGCCTTCAAGGAACCTGTGGAGAGCCTGTATTTTGGTATGGCCATGGTAAAGCCAGGTCTTGGTCCCGGAGCAAATCTTAAGAGCTGGTTCCCACCCTCTGAGAAAGTCCCAGCCCCTCCCAAAGGCAGGGACTGTTGTAGCTTGCTGGAATAGCGGTGGTCAGAGTTCCACTGTGTTCACCTCAGCCAAAAGCCATCACCAGGACAGACTGGAATTCTGACAGGAAAGGGCTCTCCCCCTTGGAGCTGGAAGGCAGTCAGATCCTTAGTGCTGCTTGAGGCTGCCCACAGGAAATGGAAGTGGGAGGGCAGCCTGGAAAGGGGGTCAGGATCCAAAGGAGGCCCCCTGGGTTGTGGGTTGGGAATCCTTTGGGCATGCTGGGCCCTCAGTGTGGAGAGTAGCAATGACAGGACAGGGGCAGGCTCCCTGCTGGCTGCTGTCTCCGCAGTCTTCTCTCATCCTTCTCTCAGCTGAAATCCAGTCCTCCTTGCCTTCCTGCTCAAACTGCAATGTCCTGTGGAGCTGTGACAGCCAGGTAACTAGTGGTGTAAGAAAGGTCAAATACCCCATGGCTTGAGAAGAGAGCAGAGACAACAAAGAACTGAGGCTGTGGGGCAGCGATTCAGGGCAGATGGGCTTTCTGGCTTGCTTCTGGTGTGTGGCTGAGAGGATGGCAGCAGGTGGAAAAGTCTGATGGAGCACGAAGTATTAACTTGCCTTGGTGCTGTCCTCCTTGGACTATCCAATGCTTATCTACATCCAAGAACTGGTACAAAAAATGTTCTGGCAGAGTACATGAAACACAGTGACGTAGGCATGGAGCACGCCTCCAATTACAGAACATGTATTTAGAGGGGAGACCGCAAACTTATAGGCATCTGAATAAAACACAGCTCCTCCAGGGCAGCACTGGATGTCTAGATGCACATTGCTTACTCAGAGCAGAATGGGACTCCACTGCATCAGTCAGGGGATCTGGGAGGACAGCGTCCCCAGATGGCTGGCTTTATCTTCCTTCATACACTTCTGCAGGGGAGCCAGGTGCTCATATTTAATGGAGGGAACAAAGGGTGAAATGTGGAGTCTGTTCCCCACCTTCAGCCTCTCCTCTTCCTGCTGAGGTCCTTTGCCCTAATTTGTTCAGCTTCTCTTGCCTCCCCTCTGTTTCTTGATGCTCCCATTCTTTGAAAGCAAGAACTTCTAAGTACTAGGGGGAGTGGGTCTCACACTCCCTCTGACAACAGATAGAGGCTGTGGAATCTCCATCCATCGAGAGCTGAGAAAGCAGTTGGCCAGACAGAGACACTGCAGGCAGGGTGTGCTTGGAGCGGGAGCCTGGGCCAGATGACTCAAAGAGAAGCAGCCAATTTCTGGTTCTGCTTTCCAGAGCCTGCATCCACCATAGCTCCACACCTCCAAACCACCTCCACAGCAATTCAGCTCAACAGACATTTTAATGACAAGGCTCCAAGGCTGGCTTACAATTTATTCTTGACAGTGCCGCGGACTGAATCCAAGGACTTGCATATGCTAAGCACATGCTCTACCACTGTGCTATGACATCCTCAGGGCCTGCAGTTCAGGTGGTCTCCCAGATCTCCTTACATGGTCCCTTTCCTGCCCCTCGGTAGGCGGAAGGCTCCTCTCTTGACCTAATCGCATGCCTGAATGAACGCTGGCACATCTGAAGTCTTTGGAAGCTTAAGTTTTTCCTAAAAATCTTTCCACTTATTTTCAAGCCATCAGGACAGATTTTTCTGCTTTTCCTTTCAAAGACTGTCCAGGGGCATTTTTTTTATTTTTGTGAAGGTCACATATACAACTATACACATAGAGACCACCATGGATTTTTAGTGGCTCAAGAAAATAGGATTTAGATTATATTTTCCCAAGAGAATAAGATTCCATACAGAAACTGAGACAGCTGTAGAGATGAGTTACAAAGCTTCCAAGAACCCTTTGAGGGAGGTTGTTGGCTATGAATTATAGTTTTTTTTTTTTAATGAATAGGCTCTTTGGTATGCAAATCTGAGGGCAAGAATCTGTCTCGTTTCTGCAGTCTCAGTGTCTAGCCTAGCAGCCAGCACCCAAAAGGAGCCCAGAAGATGCTGATGGAATTATTGGATACAAATTCTTCCACCCTGGTTCTTTCCCTTTTTCTTTTAAGAATCTTTAAATGTTCTTTCCAGCATTTAATGTTGACTAAGATAAAAGCTATGCCTGACCACAGTGTTACATTATGTTCAAATGGTATTACTAAGTAAAAGAATAATAGTTTAAGAGGAAAGAAGCAGTTCATGTAGGAAACACTGAAAATTAAAAAGATACATTTTAGGACCTCCTAACTGACTGGTAAAGAGAGGAGCAGGTATGTCCCACCCATTAGTGTAACCTTTCCCAGTCAGATGGAAAGAAAGACAAGCCCAGACAGTGGATAAGAGGTATGTCTGGAGTCTACATTAAGCTCAAGTGAAATTAGGACAAATGTAAAGGGGCTTTTCCATTCTAAGATAGAAGTGGGAAACATCAAGACTTTTCTTTGAATGAAAAGGGCAAGCGAAATTACAAAAGAGGAGGGGAGACTTGGGGGTTAAGGTTCTTCAGGACAAGGAGCAAGGATCTGAGGTACAGATCCCAAGAATAGCAGAGTATGGAGGGAGGGGCAGCTGTTGGGCAGACATTTGCATTACTTCAAACACAGCTTCCTCAGCAATAACTTACGGGCTGGGAAGAGCAGCGCAGGGTAAACTACTGGAGTCAGGGAAGGACTGAGAGGAAACTGCCTGCTGTGCATATCCACCTCCACCTCTGGTTGGATCCCATTGTGTACCTGCCCAGGGAAGCAGGGCCAGACAGCTCTGCTTCTTCCAGGTACTTTTGTCTGAGTCACTGAACTAACTTAAAATAAGTAGTTATGTGTTTAGGGCGTGACAGTGATTTTGTGCATGCAACTGAGAAGGATGGCAGTTTGCCTCATACTTAATTTAACTTAGTTTTCCTGACACTTAAGTTTTAATTTAGCTTAGTTTTCCTGATATCTAAGCTTTTAAAAGGATACATTTCTGGTGGGGAAGGAAATCAATTTGGAATGAGACACATGGGTCATTATTAAAATGTTCTGCAGAAATTAAACCTTCTTTGGATTTCACCCATGCCTACCAGTCAGGACCACCTAAGATGTGTCAGGTGTGGCTTGATAATGTTTACTGAGGCAGAGACCCAAGGGGCTCTACAACCTCCAGCACTCAAAGAAGGTCCTCCCTATCTGGCTGGGGATGTCTCAAATTCATCATTAGAAACAGTTCCTTTTGGTGTTAAGTATCTATTCTTCAGTAAAATTAAAATTCTTATTGGAGGCTCTTAAAGCCTTAAGGTATATGTGTCTCAGTGTGTATGCAGTTGTTAAATTCTGTCTTAGAGGAAGTGAGGGGTGCCAACACCTCTGACTTCTCAAAGGACAGGTCAGTCAGTTCCCCAGCAATGGAGTAATAGTAAGGTTTGGGATTCCTTCTGCCAAAATGGGTTCTATGCCCCAGAGCAGGGCTAGGTGATAGACATTTCAGTGGAACCAAGTATTTTTTCTCTTGAAACCAATTGTGGTCAATGATGATAGGAGAAAACAGGTGGGTTTGGGCTATGCAGGATTAAGTTTTTTTTTTTTTGTGGAACTGGGGTTCGAACTCACAACCTCGTACTTGCCAGGCAGGCACTTGTGCCATGGAGCTATCGCTCCAACCCTCAGGATTAAGTATTTGGAAAACTGTCATGATTTCTTGTAATCCTTAGCTCAGGAGGTGCCTCCTCCTCCTCTTCCTCCTCCTCCTCCCTCCCCCTCCCCTTCCCCTATCTCCCTTTTCTTCCTCCTCTCCTCCTCCTCTTCCTCCCTCCCCCTCCCCTTCCCCCACCTCCCTTTCCTCCTCCTCCTCTTCCTCCTCCTCCTCTTCCTCCTCTTTCTAAAAGATCCCAGAGGGTAGAAACATCTTTTGCTTTTCTGATTATCTTTCACAGCTATACACTGTGCACATAAAATTACTCCATATCCAGAATGAATAAAAGCATAAATGAACAAAGGAATAAATTGACACAGTATCAGTCTGCCTGGGACCTCTACTACAACAAACAGGGCCTTGTGGAAAGTCTGCGTTTAGGGAAAGGATAACATTGAAGCTGGGAGTCTGAGTAAGAAGACATTGCACTCACATGTTTTTCTACTTTCTGTTGTGTGTGACTAATACGTAAATCAGAGAACTATATGCTTTTCAGCAGAAAGGAACATCTACTCCAACTCTTCCATTTAGAGAGAGAAGTCCAGGGGTCACTTACCCAGGCCTCTTCATGCTGGGCTCTCTCTGGGCTTGTTTTCTTTGACAGTGTGTGTGCCTGCATCACTCACAGGAAGCTGTGTGCACTGGCACCGGTGTACAGACCATACCTTGATATGCTATAACTCTGCATCTTAGTAAGATGTCTGCACAGCTCTGTAGAAAGAATGTGGCAAAGCAGCTTATAATAGTTTTGTGTCATAACTCTAGAGACATAAGTTCAAGGATCAGTCTTACTATCTGACCTGTCAGTTTGATTTCTACAGCTGCAAACCCAAGGCAACACACAATGAATCACAGAGGTATCTGATTTGGTCTGACTCCAGTGAACAAATGCTGTACTCCTACCCAGCTCCCAGAATGCTATCTCAACATCAGATGACAGATTTTTCTCCTAATACATTTGATAAATTTAATAAATTTCACATTTCATATAGAAAGTCCTTCAGGAAAATAAATAGCATCCATAGCTTATCTTCTACCACAAACACAGAAAAAGCCTTTCCGTCTCGTTGAAGTTATGGATGCAGCATAATTTCTCATGTGTTCACAGACACGAGGAGGGTACTGCACAAATGGAACATGAAAGTGCAGATGAGCTCGTTATTCTCACAGACTGCAGGTGCTTCACTACTGGAAATCATTTCCTAACACTGAAACAAGCATGCACTGGAATTGCTGAACTGGAAGAAATCTATGGGACATCATTGTTCACTCCCTCATTTTAGAGATGTGCATAAAAGAGAAGTGATGTCATTTGCGCCAGGTCAAATAGCTGAGGTCAGCAGCCTGGGATGAGAGCCAGGCCCTGGGGTCTGAGGCCAGCACATGCTCTCCAGGCCTTCTCTGGTCTAGTCCTTGAGGAATCCTCGGGGCCAGCTCTCTCCTCCACTGGGAGAAACTCACACAAGCTGGCAGCTTATCTTTAAACCATGCAAGGGCATGATTTTGTCCTATTACCTTCTGTGCTCCACAATACTGTGTGCCTTTGCAAGGGGGAGCCACTAAAGTTCTGTCAAGAAAATCTCTCTGGATTTGGGAGGTGGGCCATTTATTTCTTCTCTCAATGTGCAGAAACTGTGGTTGGTATAAACAGGAATGGTATTTCCAATAAGAAAGCAGAATAATGGATACTGGAGTTCACTTTCAGACATCAGACTCATGGACCTTGATACTACATGGTTAGATCTATGAAATCTCTGCAGTAACCACTGCTCCACTGGATAAACATTCATCTGGGAGAGAAGTAAAGGTCTCAGAAACTCTTGATTCTGCCTATAAACTTTGTGTCAACATGGTTCAGGAAATAATTCCTAGATGATTCAATTTAAAATGACCTCTAAGTTTTTACACATAAATGTATAGCCAGGAGACGATCCAGTATGACCCCTTCCAGAGTAGGAGAAAGGATCAATCAGCACATTTTCACTCAGGACCTCATACTTCCCAGGCAGGTGCTTATGCCTTTGAGCTATCTCCCCACCCCACCTTCAGATACTTTTGTATAATTTTCAAAACTTGTAAAGTAAAAGAAAATTTACTTCAACAGAATTATTTTTTGTTAGTATGTTGATCATTCACGAAAAGAAGGCTGAGCTAGGAGTATGGACATGCGCTGAAACCCAGATGTGTCACAACTCAAGGCTGAATTTTTACCTCTTTGTAAAATGAGGTCGTTGGATTAGATCATTCTTTTCATTCTATAATCCTTTTGAGTAAAAGGGAGGAAAGCCAAGCTAAATAAAATACTATACTGTAGTGCTTTAAGAAATATCACTTTTTGGCCGGTCAAATAGCTCAGCGGATTAAAGGACATGCAAGCAGGTTCAGGGGCCAGGGGTTCGTCCCCAGGCCTGCTGTGCCATCTGCCCCTCATGCCCCCACTGAGATGGCAATTGAGACTGGGTGTGGTGGTGCACACCTATAACCCCAGCCCTTGGGAGGCTGTAAACAGGTGGATCACTACGAGTCCAAGTCCAATCTAGTAGTGAGACCTTACACACTTTCTAGACTCTTTCCTAAAATACAAAAAAAAAAAAAAAAAAAAAAAAAAAAAAAAAAAAAAAAAAAAAAAAAAAAAAAAAAAGGTACTTTCTACCACTGAGGTAAACACAGTGTTGCTAAGTTACCTTTGCATTATTGATTGCAGGGGGTGCTGGGAAGATAGCTTGGTAGAATAAGCGCTTGCCTGGCAAGCACAAGGGCCTGAGTTTAATCCCCAGTTCTGCCAAAAACAAACAAAAAACAAAACAAAACAAAAACAAAAACAAAAAATCCTATAGATTGCAGAAGCTTCTGGTAATAAATCAGAAGACCCAGCAGGGAACCTTAAGAGTAATGCAGTATTTGGAGTTCATTTTCCAATAATCTTGTGGAGTACCAAGCCTCCCAATATATCAAGTTCAGCATATTTAGAGCCAAATAAGCTTGGTGTCCTCCTATTGTTATCAAAGTTGCTGAAATTAACTTCATGCTTTATTTTGTATTCTAGCTATCTTTTTAAATTTTTAAATTAAACCTCGCTGAATGAACAGAACAGCTGGGGTAACTTGTGCTCTTTCCTCAAGAGTAGGAAGAGATGAAAACCTATTGTTTGAGCCCTAGCAGGTAATAAGATAGCAACTGAAGGACCACACAAAGCAATTAGCTCGTACTTCAAGAAAGCAATGAATAATCATTGTACCCTGTCAAAGATCTCTGAAATTCCCATTTGAGGGCAATGTTCTAATTTGGAAAACCAGATGTGAGAGCTGTTTAATCTTTTCTCTGGGTTTACTTAGGTTCTGCACATGCTGGCATCCTGCCCAGGAGGAGGAGGCACCCTTGTGTGGCCCTGCTCAACCCTCCACTCCTACGAGACAGCTTTCCTTTGGGACCCTAGGGAGACTGAAATCTTTGTACTAACCACTGCTCCATCAGATAAAGATTCATCTGAGAGAGAAACAAAGGTCTCAGATACTCTTGATTCTGCCCTTAAACTTTATGCCAGCATGGTCAGGAAATAGTCTCCTGGATGATTCAATTTAAAATGACCTCTTAAGTTTTTACATGTATCTATATAAATGTATAGCCAGGACAGGATCCAGTGTGAACCCTTCCAGAGAAAAGATCAGTCAGCGTGTGTTTGTGTGGAGGGGGACACATAAACTGGCAGAAACCTGGTCAGGGAGTCTCCACCAGGAGCCAGGTTCAGATTCCTGCAAGAGTTGGAGCTGAGGGATGGCAGGCCATGGGCACAAGCCAGAGCCCTGGGAAACCGCATGGTGAACGAGGCTGGTGCTGTTTCAGACCTGACCAAGAATGGGTTCAGGTCAGAGACTTAGTTCTGTATCTGTCTGCCTGCTCTGCCCTCAGCCTCTCTCACTCCTGTGCCCCAGTCAGGGCTGACTCTCCAGGGTCTCCCAAGGGCCTTCGTATTTGTTTCCAGGGCCATTTCTTAAGTTGGAGACAAGAGGATACTGTGTGGAACACTGGTAAGCCAAGATGTCAGCTGCGGAGACAGAGGAACACCAATGTATTCTCTCCAACCTTAAACGGTACATACCAAGTCTGCTCTAGGATGGTTCTGTGCTGTCTCCTGAGTCTGGCTGTCTTTCTATATTTGTTGGAATAAAAAAAGAATTTTATCTTGTTTCTTTATAATTCCAAATTAAAGTGGAAGAGTAGTTTCCCCTCTAGTTATAAAACAGGCCTGATCAAATGTTCTGATACTATATCTCCTTATTGTCACATATTTTTATATTACAGCTTTTATATATTTACTTTTTGTGATGCTGGGGAATAATGAACTCAGGGTCTTGTCCATGCTAGGAAGGCACTGTACCACTGAGCAACACCTAAGTCCCTGGTCACAGCTTTCACACTTGCTTGGTACTGCGGTATGATCACAGCACCATGTATACTTCCGATTTCAGGGACAAATATGAAACTAATGTGACTTTTAACACTAATCAAAAGAAAATTTTATATGCATCTTTATTTGATTGGAATTTAAAATGAAGCACGTATTCAGGCAGACTACAAGATGAATCCCTGGATTTTAGAAAAAAATAAGAGTTAAAAAAACTAATTAAAAGATAAGTAGATGGGGATTTAATCTCTTCAACTTAAAATCCCATAGCTTGGTTCCCTCATTAGAAGGACTTCATAAAAACAAGCTATAAACATTCTCAATAAATATGAATATATGATCCATGATAAAACCTGCCCCTTAGGCCATATATGCTTAAATGCGCAAAAGAAAATGCATACTCAAATCCCTCGTTTTATTAGCTCCATCTTCCAGTGAAATGCATTTGTGTATTATCTTGTTCTATACATCCACCATGGATCATATTAAAAAACATTTCTTTCCATAAAGTGTTAAGTATTAATTGATAAGCCGCAGAGAACTAACACTATAACATGTACTTAACAATTAATAATGCTGTTGGCTAGGTTTATGAGACTTGAATTATTCATCAGAACCTTTTCATACAATGTCCCTGAAAGCTAAGACTTATGAGACATTAGAACCCCTATACGGCAATGATTTGCTTAGAAATTTTGCTTGTAAACCAGATGACCACTTCAGTTTACTCCGGAACACTACATATTTAGTATTGGTAGTTTGCCTGTAACCCCATCATTTCCAGGAAGAATGTTCATGAACACCCCAAATGGTTTACAGCAAGCTGCAAGTCTGTAAGGCAGTGAAGATAAACTAGCTTAGGAGTCAGAAAATACAGATTTGAGTTCTACTTTTGTCTTGTAGTAAAAATAAGAGTTAAAAAAACTCGTTTGCCACAGGTTCCACATTCACTGATTCAATGCATTGTACATCAAAACATTTGATAGAAAATGCATTTGTATGGAACTTGTACAGATTTTTATGATTTCTCAAATAATACATTATAACATGGTAGGTATATGTAACTGAAAGACTGTGGTACTATAAGTGATCTAGAGATGATTTAAAGCACGAGAATCCAACTTTTGACTGCACTGAGTGAAAATGCATTTCCCACCAAAATAACAAGAAACACCTGCCTTGCAGGGTGAGGTGGCACACACCTGCAATTCCAGAACTCTGCGATGCTGATGTGGAGGGAATGAAAGTTTAAGCCTGGTCTGGGCAACTTAGTGAGAACCCATTTCAAAACAAAAACCAAATCAGGCTGAGGTTGTAGATCAGCACAGAGGTCCTGGGTTCAACCCCAAGTGCTGTAAAGAACAACCAAACCCCTTAAAAGAAACCCTAAAAACCTACTCATCTTCACAGGCAGCCATGTATGGAGGCAAGTAAAGTACTATTATCAGTATTCACTGACTTTTTAAAAAAAAAATTATGTATTTAGTGCAGAGTCTACAGGCTCTCACTACACAGATCGGACTCAGTGATCCTCCTGATTTTCAGCCTCTCAAACGCTGAGATTACAGGCACTCACCACCACACCCAGTCTCAATTGCCTCTCAGTGAGCTCTGGGGATGGGGCTGGCATAGCATGCCAGGAATCAAATCCCAGTCCCTGCATCTGCCTAAGCAGGTGCTTTAATCTGCTGAGCTATCTGGCCAGCTCCTCTCCTTTGAATTTTACTCACCAAGTCACACAAGTGCATGTAATATCTGACACACAGTTTCCCTTTGACTGTGATGAATGCAGGAGGTAAAGTGAGTGGTCCACTGTGCCCTCCCACCACAGCCTGGCACTTCAGTGCCAATCATATCACATAGTAAATTTCACACAATAATGTTCCCAGTTTGTGATTTTGTGGGGCTGAGTTACTAGGTTGAGGGCTGGGTGTTGGAGACTCCTGTAAGGTATACAGGAGGATGACATCAGTGATTGTGGAAGACCACCAGGATGCCTCATCCTGAGAGACAGTCTGCCTCCATTTTGGTCACCTCTGCCCTACTTCCACATGTTGATATGCACTGAGCTCACTAGGGAGATCTCAACACCCTTTGTTGGCTTTTGCAATGCCAATGAGTCTAGTGGAGGGGCCTCTAACAGGTAGCACCTGAAGCAAAGCTACAGGTCTGTGTGCCACACATATAGGTCTCTTCTACTAAGTGTGTGCTAGGCTGAGAGATGCTGTGCTGTCAGCTGAGATGGAGCTTTGGGAAAGGGGCAGTGATATCCTAAGGCAACTAAGGCCAGTACTATAGCTAAGGCAGCTGATTTAAAACCCAGCATACTTTCTCAAACTTGTTACACAGATGCTTCCAAACTTAGGGGCTACCTGTTACTGGAATCCACTACTCTTTACACTACCTCTCTCTGCCATATTGCAGAGGTATCACTGTGTCTCCTACATAGAGAATTCACATGCTTCCCACTATTCTCACAGTCTCTCTACCCTAGCCACTCCCCTTTTCATGAACTATTGAAAGAGTCTGATCCTGGGTCAAGTTCTTTGTTCACCTAGATTCCGGATACCCTTGGTTTCCCACAACTGCAGATATAAATGTCTCTTTTTTCTTGCCCTGGGCTGCATTGGAAGTGGAAGACTGGAATTTACTCATGAAAGTTCCAATAACTTTTCTCAAGGATTGCAATTTATAAGCTCTGGACTAACCCATTTTATTTGAACGATTTGAATACCCAAGGACTTTGGTATTTGCTGGGGATCTTGGAACCAATTCTAAGGATACAGAGGAAAGACTAAAACTAGTAGGTACTTTATCTCTCTAAGGATAGGTTCTGTGGAATTCTAATATGAGGGCTTGGATTAGTGGAGGGTTAAGATTTCTTCCAATTATGGGGCTGGGGAGATAGCTCAGTACAATAAGTTTAATCCCCGGTTCTGGGGGAAAAAAATATTTCTTCCAGTTATGAAAGGTCATTTGGGTTGTTTGTTTAGAAGCATAAAGATAAAGCTTGTTCATTTTGATATAGGCTAGAAATAAAAATAAGCAAAATATGATTTGCAATATTCAGATAAATAATGTATAGTCCCTCTCACCCTCAGGTTCCCTTCCTGTCAGGTTTGGCAGATGAAATTTTGAGCACTTGAATCTGTCGCAGTTTGTGATTGGAACAGTTATGTTCTGGAGGACTAAAGTAACACAGAGGATATAGATGGCTTCCTCATAAACTGAGCAACAGAGTTGGTGCCAGGTATAATGCAAGAATGGCTAATTACTACCCACTCGGGATGTCTTTAAACTAAACTGGTCATTTAGGCAGTATGTTTTACACGTAATTCTCTATTTTGTATTAAAAGTAGAATTAAAAAGTTCTACATCAGAAGTTTTATGACAACAGGATTTTATACAGCAACATCCTCAAACACAGCAGCTGTGGCTAAGGCCAAACACTTCATACTTCTTCCCTTTCCCTTCTGACTCCTCTCTAAACTGGAGATGATGCTTATCTCGCATCCAGGGCACGGCCAGCTCATTTCCTCAGTGGCTGGCCTTTGATCATCTTCCAGAATTCTGTGTTCTTTCTATTTTACTTTTCCTTATGTAGGAAGAACGTGTTAATGGTACAGGCCCTAGCTTTCACAAGATCTCTTCTCTTTAACAAGCTTCATTTTTGCTGCCAGGAGAGCAGGCTGGTTAGAAAAGGAGATGGTTGAAAGGTCACCGAAGTTGGGTGTTACATTCGTGGGTTTTCTTATGTTCCAAGTTTCACAATTGAGAAGAAAGGTCCTAGAAGATGCCTTAGAATACTAGAATCCTCCTCCAGGAGCAAGATGAGTAAATGCACAGCCATAAACTTACTAAAGGACCAGAGGGGACCAGTTGGGGAAAGGATGTATATGTGCAGAGACAGTGGAGGTAAATATTTTCCCCATCCTTCTCTTAGCTTTTCCATTTGGACCAGTGGGTCAGAATAAGGCAAAGAAAATAAATACCTAGTTAACAATGGAGTTACAATTTCAAGTGAGAAAAAAAACGAGAGGGGGCTGGAGGAAGCACAGAATAATCAAGGTAAAATATTATTTTTGATCTTTGGGGGAATATCACTCTCTTGCACTACAGCATCCTGCATGCATAGTGGAATACAAGTCTGACAGCCTTCAGTGAGTAACTTAGTTTCAAAATGTCTATCATTCACAGAAAACAGGTACTGGCAAAATACTGCCCTGTCAAATACATTTGAGTTCACATAGAACTGGGCATTTTATACCCTATACTGAACACAAGGATACAACTCAAGAAATAACCACATAAAGTTTGAAAATTTCCAGTGTTCTAAATTGCTCTTTTCTAACATGAGTCATTTAATAAAATCTAACCCTGGTAAATAACAGTCAGTGCTGGGCTTTACAACTCTCGCCGCCATGTATAGGGTGAAGACACACATGCCTTGTGGTTATCATTTCTCTTAACAAAGTCTAAATCAATGGGAACACACTGTTCACACAATAATTAGTGTGATACTATCAAATATTTCATCACCCTTGCTACAATCACTTAAGGGGTTCACACAAGGGTAAGTTGAGATGCAGACACAGCACCTATGTTCTGAAGTCTCTGGAAAGCACTTATCACCACGACAAGGAGGCCAGAGGCTTCTGACCTGATTAAAAGCAGACGCATAAGAAATTCTTTATTAGAAAAACATGTAGTGTACACGTGGCTAATTTCTATCATCTGTATGTCACTTGGCTATTTTGTAATTAAAATCTGATACAAGGTTTAAACTTCCTTAGAAGTTAGTGGCATTTCTTCCTATTCTGTTGTGTGAGTTCAGGAGGAGTTCTCTTCATGTGACAGATGCCCTTTTTTTCTTTTCCTAATCACTGCAACTCAGTAGTTTAGCACTGGCACAGCACATGGGATTACCTGTGGTAGGGAGTGCTCCACATGTATGACATTAGACTTCTGGCCCGGGAGTTAGGCATAGGTCCACCACTTGTAGAGTTTTTAAGTTTCCTATTACCACGCATTAGTACTACTAGTAATAAAATTAGTGCAACAATCTGTAACTTAACAAAACCTCTGGATGAAGTTTCTTTCTTCTCCTTTTTTTCCTGTTAGATGTGCAACTCCGAGCAAATGTGCAGTGTGTAGTATTGATTTCTGGTCTCCTTTTAAACTCCTTCAAGTCTGTGCTATTAAACGGAGACAACCACATCAAGATACAGTCTGTCATAGGATTCCCTGAAGCACAGAATGAGGAGGAGACTAAGCAAACATGACCCAGGAAGGCACCAGTTGAACCAAGACAATTCTGTAAGACAAAAATGCAGCATGCAGTTTTAAGCATTCATGTTGCACCAGTGAACACCACCTGTATGCCCAGAGCGGTATGCTCTACAGTCAGAAGCACCCACAATCCACACACCCTGGATTTATTGTGAGGAGACTGGCTTTCAGGATGCTGGCTTACAATAAACAGTGACAATTTGGGAACTAAGTGATGGGTGGGATATATTATGGGGCTTTCACGTGGAATATTTTAAGTCAATACTTTTAATGATAGTTCATCAGTTTAATCCACCTTGACTTTGGTTGTAAAATCAATTTATTACTTCAAAGAAGAAATTGATTCTTTAAGTGTTACTTTGTTAATTGTTTTTTTAAGTGCTTTCTATCATCATCACTATTCCTTGTTTAGGAATGCCTGACAGTTTAAAGAGACAAATAAGAAAATCACCTGAATTTCAAGATAGCATCTTTAAATTGTTTTGGATAGAAATCTTTGTTTCCCAGTAAAAATGTTCAGTAGTAAACACTGTAAACCAGAGAAACTATATGGAAAAAAAAGTAAAACATTAAAAAAAATTCACCAAAATTCCACCTCTAGAGAGAGACAACTGTGTTTTGAATTATTTCTTCCTAGTCTAGGGCACTACTGGCCCGGGGGCCCTTGAGCTGAGCAGTGGCATCTGGCCAGCTTGCCCCTCCCTGTGGCCATCTGCCCGTGAATCCTCCAGCACTGAAGTAAGTACTGTAGCTCCTTCAGGTTGGTGGTGGCTGGAGATCACTCGACTGGCCTAACATTTACTTTATCAGTTCCTAAGAGAACAAACAGGGAACCAAGTTTCTTTCTTTCATTCAGGTCATTTCTATAAGTTTATTTTTCCCCTTTGTCCCTCAACAGAATGCTAATACTCTTGCAATCTTCAAAAATCAACCTAAAGATTTCCACACTGCTGCTTTAGTTTAATACATAATTCATATGGCTTAAAAGAACAGTTTATACTCAGGAATAGAAATTAGAAATTGAATGGTAAAAGGTAGTGCAATGCCTTTGCTGCTACAGCATGTTCACACAACAGCGTCCTTACCTCTCAATTACTACGTTTTAAAAGTCAGACACGTGGCTGGGGAGATAGCTCAGCAGAATAAGCGCTTGCCTGGCAAGCCCAAGGTCCTGAGTTCGATCTCTGGTTCCCCCCCGCAAAAAAATTTTTTTTAAGGGGTTGGGGAGATAACTCTGTGGCACAAGTCACAAGTGCCTGACTGGCAAGTGCAAGATCACAAGTTCGAACCCTGGTCCCACAAAAATAAAAAAATAAAATAAAATAAACGTCACACATGTTCTACAGCACAAAACAGATGTACATCCAAGTGGCATTAGCTCCTGTGACTTCCTTGGATTGCATATAAATACTCTGGAAAGCTGTGACCTCTGGAGCCTTGTCCTTATTCTGATTTTCCTTGAGATGACACACCGGGCATTTTCTGCTCTTACATTGACTATGTAACCTAGATTTCTAATGATAGTTTTACTAGGGAATGCAAAACAGTAAAAAAAAAAAAAAAAAAAAAGTTAAGAAAATAAAGGTAAAATACAGGCAAAAGCATGCTATTTGTATTAAAAGAGACTCTGTTATTAAGGTTGCATTTTAAGCAACAGATAAAGTATGATCTCTGACACCATGGTCTACAACACTGATATTTAAAAATCTAAGTGCATGCAATTTATGGAGCTATAGCAACATACATGTATCAATCATCAACTTGTCCCTGCTTTCCTTAAACTGTGTAGCTTATAAAATACTGCCAAAGGAGACTATTTATTTCAGAGTTATAAAATTATTCTTTCTACCCAGGTTCAAATGAAATCTCTAACACTGCTGCATAATTGCTCTTCAGAGTCACAGTCTGTTGATTGGTTTTTACTGAGTTCTTCTCTGAAAACCAAATCTACCTTTCAGCAAATTCACTTGGCTTAATCAGCAGCACGTATTTTTTAAATTATTTACCTTTTCAACAAGCAGAATTATGGGCCAGAGACAGGGGAACAGCCACTTTTTCCTTCTGAAAACCACTCACAGACACCAGAACTTGAATGCTTTAAGCAGGAAATGCTTGCTTAAATATTTAATTTATGAAGTAGCTGTGAAGTCAATCTCTGTTCATTCTGAGCTCAATGCCACAGGACGAGTGAACTAATAAAATCCTGACTTGCTGTAATGTTCTAGCATCATTTTCCTTTCCCTCTTGCTGGAGAAAACATAAATCCATACCTGAAGTCAGGACCACATAGTTCACCCCATACTTCTGCTGGTTCCCTATCATCAACTACACTGTGGTTGAGTCATCTTTGCTAATTTGCATTTAGACAGGTGCTGCATTTCACTCAGTGCAGCGTGTTCTGCACAAGTGATGCTGTGTTGGAACTGAGCTAACTGGGCCTTTGTTCATCCTCTTAAAAAGTTTTTCATTTTAAGTAATACTATCACCTCAAATCTTTGCCTTCAGGGACACCATGCTCTTGGTTTTGACTACCTATAAGTACTCATCTGTTTCCAATCTTCCACATTCTTGGGCAGTGACTTAACAAAACTGTCTCCATTCTCACTCAAGGTGAGCAGCCAGCTGCTGCTAAGGTCCCCCAGTTTGATGCCCTGGAAGTAGATATGAACCAGCACACTGTACTATTTTACTTCTTAGATGTAAAAGCGCTCCCCTCTAATCTACATCTGTCCAACCTGCTCTTTGTTCTTCTGGTAACCATTAATCAATGCCTTCCACCTCAGCCAGGCCCCTAGATCTTGTAGTGACAGTACTGCCTCAAATGCATGACCAGCTACTTCAAAATCTTTGTGCCTTTAACAAAGTCTGCTGCCAGCTTACAAACACAAAATAAAAGACAACACAAACTTCTAAATAGAAAACAAAATACATCTCAGAGTACACAAAGCACAGAACAGCATTCCCAAATTTATTTTATATGTGATGTTATTAAAACAAAGCATCGCTGTGCTGTCTCAACTCAGATTCTCTAGGCAAGACAGTGGGAAGCAACTAGTTTCACAAATATGCTCATGTGAGGGAGCAAAGAGCTTTGTTACTTTGAAAGTGACCTTGAAAAACCCATGTGAGAAAAAACTAAGACACTTCTGACATGGCTCCAGGTATTCAGTGGAAATGAAACTTGATGTGAAGACATGAGAAACAGGACATGGCTCAGCGCTCCATGTCAGCCAATGGCACTGGCACAGAACAACTCGCCTCAGTGGTGGCCCTAGTCACTATCTCATCTTGTTGGGCAAGGCATTCTGATGTGGTCACTTTGGAGGAGGCTGGAGAGCTCTGAGTTAGCTGGTGGAGTCACCTACCAGAGAGCACATAGCGGGTGGGGAAAACTCTAGTTAGGAAGTGGAGCACTTCGTTCAGAAGTACCCTAAGAGCCACATGTGTTAGTGCTTAGAAATCAGGACCCCTTTCCCGGTGTGACCACAGCTCTGGGGGAGGCTCATGTAGGAGGATCACTTGATCCTCAGGAGCTCAAGACCAGCCTGGACAACAGTGTGAGATGTTAACTTGTACAGCAACAAAACCCAGGCCTTGTTAAAAACAAAAACCAAAACTTTCTAATCATATAACTAATAAATGAGCTTTCACCTATAACTAAGTTTTCCAAGTTTGAAAGTTAACCAAATTATACATCTGAAAACTGGATTTAATGGAAGGGAATTCAATTAGTTCCTAGGCTACAAAACTAGAAGCTGATTTTAGGAAATTATTTTACAAAATTTTCCTATTTGTAATACAAGTATGATCATACCATGGTGCATAAAGAGTTGGCATCTGCTGCAGGTGTTTAAGGCACTTTTCATAATTCTGGAAACCTTGGTCTTTGAGATATGCAGGATGTGTCTGTCTATTCAGATACACACAAAGACATAAAAGCACTTCTTTTAAATCTAAACTAGAACTTTAAATTTCCAACCTTAGCTATTGTACTTATCTAGAAGAAAACCAAACAAACAAAGCTTGCGAGTGCCAGTGGTGCCTTCAATGGACATGCTCCTTTCCTTCAGTTTCTCATCAGCTAAGATGCTAAATAAGCCAGGACTTTCCCTCTTAAAAATCACCTCGTGGACTATAATTATTCCAAGTTCTATCTGGTCACAAGTGTTGCAGAGTTTAGACAGAAACATTTTTGTATCTTTACAGATATGTATAACAGCATGTGATAAGAAACCAACCAAAATGAGGGAAGCTTTCTTCTCCTAGTTAGATCAATCCTTGGTTGTATCTGGAAGATAGGAGTGGCCAGAAATGCTGCGAAGTGTCTTCTGCTGCTTATGTCATAGAAACAAAAGTATCTGCATGCAGTGTGTGGTTCCTGTGAATCTACAAGGTGAGGACGAGGTGCTGATGGGCGTCAGTTCTAAGGAAATTGTGCCAGCATCTGATCTGTGTTGCATGCAGCTGGTGCTAGGTGAGTAGCATACTCTACTGGCCTATCAAACACTGGGTGTACTGAGCTCTTCTGTAGTAAGGCAGTGTTATGATCTGTGCAAGGTGAAAGTGAGTTCTCCAAAGACTCACGTGTTCGAAGCTTGGCAACGTTGAAAGGGATTTAACAAGTGGCACATTGGGGGAAGTTACTTCAGTTATTCTCTGTCTGCTTTGCTATCTTGCTGAATGATCTCTGACTCACAGTGCGCCTTGCCACTGGGACGCCTTCTGCCACACAGGGTCCTCACTAGAACTGAGTCACTTCAGGCACCGTGTGGACAGAAACCTTTTAATACCTAAAACTGAGCCAAAGGAGCCTCTTTTCTTTATAAAGTATTCACCTAGAGCTATTTTGCTATAGTAATGGAAAACCAATACAAATAGTTTAGGGTGGTTATCCATGTATTCTCTGCCTTAAGCAGATCAATAAATGTGCTTTTTATACACTAGATACTACAAGCAAGATATCTGTTGGGGGATAACATTATCTGGCATTTCCTGGTGTTTTTAAATACTGAGAGGATAAAACTCCTTGTAGCTGGCAGGGAAAACCACGTTCTGGTAGGCTGCACAGATCACTTAACAAATCTGTACCGCTCAGCTGGAAAATTCTTTCCATCATGCTGAGGGCATCACCACCATCTTTGATGCTTTACCAGGAAAAGAGGTGATAAGCCTCTTAATTTTAATTTTGACACACTGAAGTGGATAGAGCTGATCTGTAATAATTATTGTAACAGTCTGTTTAGAAAACAAATTGGAAGCAAAGGCTTCATTCCAACACCTGGCAATGGCACTTTTCCTTAACATGTTTCCCAGAAGGAGCACAAGAGCAGGTCTCCGACTGCTTGAGCATTGTGCTCCTCTGAGTACTGCCAAATTCACAGCAGGGCAGACAAACCAGCACCTGCTTTACCTGTTCTACTAATTGATACAGACAGTCTAGTCTGTTGCTAATCATATTAAGAAATTAATCAGTCATCTGGATGACTTTCTTTTTTTCACTTGTGTATTTGGTACAGGGTCTCATTACGCAGATCAGACTTGTAGTGATCCTCCTGTTTTCAGCCTCCCCAGCGCTAGGATTATAGGCTCGTGCCACCACACCCAAACTCTGTCTTCAGCTCAGTGCACCCCAGGGGCAGGGCTGGCAGGACATACGGGACTGGGGATTGATTGAACTCTAGTCCCTGTACTTGCCAAAGCAGGCACTTGATCCTCTGAGCTATCTCGCCGAACCTGGACGGCACTTTTTCAGTTAAAAGAAAGCCCTATAGCTGACACTGTGCAAAACCTAGTGATGGTTTTGTTTCATTGCTTTGAAAGTTTTTAAAACTTATTTTCCAGCCAAGGAGGTTCAAGTTATTTCAATAAGCCTGTCAAAAAGTTCTTTATAAAAACATGGCTCCTCAGAATGTTATATTGAGGTATTTCTTTTTTTAAAAAATTATTTATTTATTTATTTGCTTGTTTTGTTTGTTTGTTTCATTATTTATTTATTTTGTGGCTGGCTCAGCCTGCCCTAGTGGTGGGGTTGGTGCAGCATGTGGTGCCTGAGATTGAACCGCAGTCCCTGCAGTTGCCTGAGCTTTCCTAAGCAGGCGCTTTAGAGCACTGAAGCATCTCGCCGGCCTGAAGTATTTCTTTTTTTTTTTTTTTTTTTTTTTTTT
>PVKN010008953.1:0-24366 GCA_004027915.1 Capromys pilorides
GTGTGTTCCCCCTTCTTTTTTCCTTTCCCTCAGCCCAGTTTTCTTTCCTTTCAAGCAGTTTCTTTCTCTTTCACAGTATCTGTTGCGCTTTTCAGATTTTATTTACTGTTTTCAGGTTCCGACACTAGGGAGACAATACAGTGTTTACACATGTGGGTCTGATTTATTCACTTATGAGTATGATCTCCCTTGCATGCCTTTTTAAAAATTTATTTTTATTTTATTTGATACAGAGTCCTGCTATGCAGCTCAGACTCATAGTGACCCTCTTGTCTCAGCCTCCTCAGTGCTGGGATTACAGGCATGTACCACAACTGCTGGTTTCGGTGGCTGGCTCTTCAAGAGGCTGGCATGACATGTGGTACCAGGCATCAAATCTGGGCCTTTGCGCTTGGCAGGCAGGTGCTTAGACCTCTAAGCTATCTCCCCAGCCCCCTTGCATGCCTTTTATTTGCTTCCTATAACAAAATTTACGTAGCAAAAATGTGCATTCAGCCAGGTGTGATATTGCATGCCTGTAATCCCAGTACTCAGGAGTCTGAGGTGGGAGGATCAATTCAAGTAGCAGCTGTAAGGCTCAGCCTGGGCTACAAAGTGAGTTCAAGTCCAACTTGAACTGCATAGTGAAATCCTGTCTCAAAAAGATAAAGGTAGAGAGGGAGGGAGGGAGGGAGGGACGGAGGAGAGAGAGAGAGAGAGAGAGAGAGAGAGAGAGAGAGAGAGAGAGAGAGAAATTTGGGTGCTTTTGTCTTTCATTGAATTGCTTACAAATGCCTCCCTCAATAACTTTTTTTTCCATTATTTTAAATGGGCAGTCTGGTGAGACTGAGCTTTTTTGAGGGGAGAGGGGTACTGGGAATTAAACTCAGGACCTTGCATTTGCCAGGCAGGCACTGTGCCGCTGAGCTGTCCCTAGCCCCTGCATTACTTTAAAATCACTATAGTTAACTACAATATTGACTTATCTAGGACTCTGTGCTGCTGCTTGCAGATGCCTGGCTGGAACAAGTATGAAGCTAATGTTTATAGATAAGTGTGATGGTTTAGTAAGGGTAGAGAGTAGTGAGGATTCAGGCTGCGAGGCAGGTGTGGTGGCACAGTGCAGGTAACCCCCGCACTGCACTCTGGAAGCTGAGGCAGGAGGATCACAAGTTCAAGCTTGCTTTAGTGATGGAGAAAGACTGCGTCTCAAAACAAAACAGCAAAAGAGTCTGGGAAGGTAGCTCAGTGCAGAGGCCCTGAGTTCAGTCCCCATACCGGGGAAAACCAAAAATCCAGCTGCAGAAATAGCAGTCCTCGTACAAGTTGAAGCCGGTTCCTCTGTGGTCTTCCGCAGGTCCTTCATTTCCAAGTGGTTCAGCAGCTCAAGCGGAACAGCTATGGAAGCCAGCCAGAAGGATTTTGAAAATGCAGTGAATCAGGTGAAACTCTTGAAGGAGGATCCAGGAAATAACGCAAAGCTAAAGCTCTACGCACTGTATAAGCAGGTAGGTTTCCTGGGCTGGCAGCGTGCTCCCTTGGCTTGCTGACGCTAGAAACTAGAAAGTAATGGTGTCAGTTTGCTGACAGACACTTGTAGTGAAAGGATGCCTATTCGGAGCCGTGGAGACGCCAGCTCCAGTAGCAGCTGAAGGGCTTAGGGCCACTAGGGCTTAGATGTGCTGCACAGGGTCCAGCCATTTGTTACTGTAGCCCTAGTTTGCTGGTGCCAGGGGTGTTCTCACAGCTCGAGGGTCGGCTTCGTTCCCATGAAATGATGGCCTGCTGGCAGTGGTCTGATTGTGCGAGGCTCTGTGCTTTTCTGGGACCCAGGAAGCCATGGGTTCAGGACAATGGCAGGGGACTTCAAGGTGTCCTGCAGGGCAGAGGGGTCTGGAACTGGATGTTATACAGACTGGTGAGTCGATGTCTCCCTCAATCCTGAAGTTTCCTTTCATTATGCTCATGTTGGTGTCCCCTGTCTTGAGTGGAAGGAGCCAGGGCAGGTAAACTTGGGGCCCCTTAACTCTTCTGCCAGCTTTTATCAGATACTGAAATGGATTTGATCAGTTTTGGGAATTGAAACTTAAGCCTGTTGTTTTTGTTACCTAGTAACTAAGTTAACTACAACTTACTTGTAGTCTCCCCTGAGGAGTCAAGGATTTTAGCAAAAACTGATGTAAGCCCCTGACGGTCTCAGAAGAAAACACAGATTGTGCTTTTGAGGAGTAACAAGGGCTGGGTTAGTCGCTGTCTCTCCAGTGAGGCCAAATCCCCAGCACCACATGGAGGGTAAATTTCAGTTCACAGCTCACCTCAGGCTGCCTGCAATGGGCTCTGCCTCCCACCCACGTGGATACAGCACCCTGGTCAGGCCTTTGTTCCTTCAGTGGCTTCTGTATTGTGACTGTGTCACTGTCTGATGTTACATAGAAACATTTTAAATAACTAACTCTTTAGAAATAATGTCTCCTAAAGTGCGCCTTTCCTGTTTTGCACGTATTTGCAGATATTTCTCTCTGTCTACATTGTTTTTTTTATG
Organism: Capromys pilorides; assembly: GCA_004027915.1. Classification (NCBI taxonomy): domain Eukaryota; kingdom Metazoa; phylum Chordata; class Mammalia; order Rodentia; family Capromyidae; genus Capromys; species Capromys pilorides. Next base: position 2,522 of record PVKN010008953.1, read on the forward strand.
TGAGGCCTTGAAATACTGTTAAGGCAAAAAGTAACCCCTCAGGATCACGCTCAAGTAAGAGAGACTTGAAAGGTCCAACATTCACATATGGAGACGCCACCGATGCCCGAGCAGAACAGATCAGTTGAGAATGAATTCTGGGGCTGAGCGCTAGAAACTACCTGGGAATTATTGTTCATGGTGTCACGGTTATAGAAGACAAAACGTTTAGGAAATTCATACTAAGAATGTTTAAGAAATGCACCCGAAGTATGGGGCATGAAATAGCGTGACATTTGGGGCTCAGGAGAGATAAGCAAGTTAGGCAGAGCTTGGCAATTATTCAGTGTGGGTGAGTGGGTATTGGGAACTTATTATAATACACATTGGTGTGAGTTTGAAAATTTGTATAATACAGCTGAGACCCAGAGCTGTTAAGGTGTGATGCCAAGGACTTCCTGCTAGCCTGCCACGCGGACTCCCTTTATCTCCTTTTCTATCAGATGACACTCATGAGCCACCCTTACTTTCTCGTGGATATGTGTGGTGAGGATGTAACCTTGCCCCACAGAGGCTGCAGCCTGGAAGCCCTTGAACCGCGGTGCCGAGATCGAGTACCTTGTTTGCCCGTGTCATGGAGCAGTGTGGTCTAGGTAGGGTGTGGAGCGAGCCTCCCCCAGAAATGGCTCGGCCACAAGGTTGTGTCCATGGGGAGAGCCTCGTACAAAGGGTAGCGCAGTGGGATGGGCTCCTGGTTGGAAGACCCCATGCGTGGTGTCGTGCCTCTCCCCGATTTGGGGGCCGTCACAGTGTCGCACCTGCTTGTGAAGAGGCCAGCAGGAGCCTCCCCACCTGTGCTTCTCACTGTGCTGTCCTGTGTGCTTTTCCTCTTGGCCAGTTCAAATCTGTATCCTTCTGTAAGAAACTGTGGTGCCAGTGAGATAGCTCAGTGACTAAGCACCTACTTAGGCAAGCGCAGGGACCAGGGTTTGTTCCCCGGCATCACAAGCCGCGCTGGCACTGCCCCCAGGTGTAGTGGTGCGCTCCTGTAAGCCCAGTGCTGAGGAGGCTCACAACAGGAGGATCACTGCAAGTCCGAGCTGCACAGTGAGACTGTGTACCAAGTACGTAAACCAAAAGGAAAAAAACTTGACCCCGCTTAACAGCATAGGGAACCTTTGCATCCCTAGGGGATGCTGAGACCTGAGAGGGGTTACCACCACCCTGCAAGGCTGGCAAAGTGAGAATGGCCAGGAGACCAGGGGAGCCCTTCCCTGCTGGCCTGTGTTCCCACACTGTGCTGCGGCAACTCCTGTAGGGCGAGTCTATAGGAAATTGTAGTCTCCTCTACTCCTTTAGTTTTCAAAGCTACCTTTTCTTTCTTCTCGTAGCTAACTAACTATATATTGCAAAACGTGGACTTCTTTTTTAGTATATATGCTGCCAAACGGAGCATGGCGTAGACATTTTTAAATGGAATTTTAAGTGTTCTTCTCGAAGGAGTAGCCCTGTGGGATGTTTCACTCAAGCCAGTCACTCTCTCTACCCTCAAACGAATTAAATGCAGTCACGTTTGCTTTTACAGACATGTCCTTCCCGTCTCCTGCAGCCCTGGGTCTCAGAGCGCACCTCCTGCTCCACCGGCTGCAACCCTGCGATTGATTGAGATGCTGCGATCCACCCCTGGCATAGTGCTGTCTTTTCTATCTTCAGATCAGCTTTGGGAATCTGCTACACACTTCCACCTGTCTGTTAACTAATTCCTTTTGAAAACCGTTTGACTGTTTTGATTGTGAAAAAATGTGAACCTTGGTAGGGAATTCAGAAACTGTTACAATTTCAGGAAGCACTTTCCCAAAGCCTCTTTTTGAGTCATTTCCAATTAAGGCAGTAATAACTTACCTTAGCAGCCCTGAGCCTGTGGCACCTTTCGCTGCTCCACTCTTTTTCTGCAACATCCAAGAGGGGACGAGGGAAAAGTTCAGATCGTGCTGTAGACTTCATCAAACGGTTTGAGGAAGGCGTGTGTGCTAGTTTTGGGTTTTATGGATCTGAAACAGTTAGGGCTCTGGTTGTGTGGATGTTTTGCCATTAGCCATCCCACCCTTGTCCACAGGCTACAGAAGGACCTTGTAATGTGCCCAAACCACGTGTGTTCGACTTCATGGGCAAGGCCAAGTGGGATGCGTGGACTGCCCTAGGCAGCCTGCCCAAGGTCAGTTTGTTATTTCGCTTTGCTTTTATTTGCGTATTTGCTAGAATTCTAAAGAGCTTGGTGTTTCTTATGAAAGTCTTATCTATGGAGCCTTTGAAATCCCCACGTGCCTGCCCTAGATCAAACCCTGTTGTCTTCTGCAAGATGCTACCGATTAGGGTAGTCTGCTCCTCAGAGGCTTGCTCCGTCCTGATGGGCTAATGCTCTTTGTTGGCCATTCCTCAGGAAACTGCCCGGCAGAAATATGTGGATTTTGTGTCGAGCCTGAGGCCTTCACCCACAGCCTCCAGCACGGAGGGGCCCAGAGCCCACAGAAGCCTGCCTCAGTCTGAGGATGTTGTGGTGACCTCCAAAGACGGCATCACTGCGATCACACTGAACCGGCCAGCCAAGAAAAATGCCATCACCTATCAGGTAATGGTCCCCTCCTGAGGTAGCGCTGGTTTTGCTTTTGTTTCTCTGCTTTTTCACCTCTAAAACTGTAGTTTTGGTCTTACTGCCACTTGTGTGAAATCTCTGGTTCTATGGATGAAGATGACTAGTAATGGTGGCTACTTTGTTTTATAGTTGGGCATGTGCTCTTCACAGTTTCTCAGTTTCAGGTAGGTTTTATGTGTCCAAAAGGTGCTGGGACTGTCCTGTGAATGGAAACACAAGCCAGTTAGTGAAAATGAAGTCTATGTTGATGATAAGAGACTATGTAGGGGGGGCTCCTGAGGTTGGCAGAAGTGACCAGTTCAACTTGCAAGTGTGGCCTTTCTACCCTGCTCGAGCCTTGTTTCGTACATGTGGGGAGAAAAGAGAGCTGAGGGTTGCGTCTTCCACAGAGTGTAACCCAGCTCTGCTTTGAAAGAGCTGCTGCGCCAGTGTAGCTTCGAAGCCATCCTTGCACTGGAATAATGAAAAAATAACCACCGTGGCTCCTGGCCCTTGGAGTAAACTGCAGGCGAGTCATCGGCTCTGCTGCCGGGCTGGGCACAGGTTGGAGACGCCTGCAGTGCCGGGCTTCTGGTGGGCAGTGTGCAGGAGAAAAGCAGTGCGGCATGGTGACGTGGTCTTGGGGGAGGTGGCCGTGGCCGTCTGGTCCGTGGAGCATTTACTCCTGCGGGCTGTTTCTGTTTGCCCCGAGCCATTTCTGTGTAACTGGGTGAGTCACGGCTGCTGCTGTGCTTTCTGTACAGAGGCTTCCTTTTTACAAGACGCCTGTTATTTCTGTGTACAGTAAAATGGGTTAAGACGTCACCCACCCAGGTTCACACAGCAGAGAAACTTGAAACCTTGCTGACCCTGACTCCAGCTGGCAGCTTGCCATGCTGTGGCCGTGTTACAGCTGTGGTAATGGAGCTGCTTCTTCAGTGGGAACGACCACATCTCTACTTGTGGGCTAGGTGAAGGCCACGCTTTTATCTCCGTGGTCCTTCCCTGCGTGGAAGTCTCATCTTAGCGGGGATCTGTGCCTACTCTAAATGCCTTGCAAGCCATCTCAGCGTGTCCGAGAGAGTCACAAGCATCGCTCACTTAACATTTAGAAGCTGTTACTCTGGGATGCCATCACAGCGCCCTGGAAATCCCAGCCTCCAGGTGTTATTTCATCCTTCCAACTGCCTGGAACACTGGCTCTTTCTGGAGGTCGTAACTGAGAAAGCAGGCTCTTGGGGGAAAGTTTCCCCACCGCGCTCCTGCCCCACCAGCCTAGACGTCCTGGGCACCTGCCATGGTCTTGGGCTGCTCCATGCTCGTCGCTCCCTGACCCTGCACTTCAGCTTGGTGGTCTCTGTGGAGGCTGAGAGCTCAACGGCCACTCACTCTTCCTTCATTTGTGTAACCACGCAGTTACTCCTCCTCGGCTCCTACGCGGGCACCTGGGGCTTCATGGGGCAGAGTAACTTTGGAAGACAGAAAAGTTCGTTCAGATGTATGGACCCACCGTTTGGTCATCTCAAATGCAGCGCTTGCGCGAGTGCGTGGGGAGTGGTCCTTATTTTCCATGCTCTTTTCTTGTCTTCCTGCTCATGCAGATGTATCAAGATATCGCACTCGCCCTGAAAGCTGCGAGCACGGATGACTCCACCATCACTGTTTTTACAGGTAAGACACTTTCCTTGGATGCCTCCAGTTCCTATTCTGGGGACTCTCTTATTAGTCAGAGAGTTGAGTTGAGAAGCAAGGATGGGCGGGGACAGATAAAGACAGTGCTGGCTGGCGTGCAGGGGAGCCCTGCTGAGCACTGAAAAGCAGCAGCCAGCCGATGTACACAAGGGTGAGTCTTTACAGCCTAGGTCAGCAGAGGGCTGCGGGTCCACGCTGTGTGCCTCAGTTCACGTGCAGTTCCATGGCAGGCGAAAGTGCTGCTCCGCAGTAATGGGAGAGTGAAAGCGGTGGGCTTGGGGCAGGTGGGGAAAGGCTGGAAGGGAGCTTTGGGCTGGGCTGGCCTGGGCCTCATGGAGTAACCTTTCTCCTCCTACGATTCTCTTCCTCTGTTCCCCCTAGCCTCCCTCCTATTGTTTGTTTTTCTTCCTAAGGCCTTGGACATACTAGGCAAGTGCTCTACCACTGAGCTACATTCCCAGCCTTTGATTTTATGTCTTTCTTTCTTTCTTTCTTTCTTTCTTTCTTTCTTTCTTTCTTTCTTTCTTTCTTTCTTTCTTTCTTTTGTCTTTTTGAGACAGGGTCTCGCTATGCAGTTCAGGCTGGCCTTGAGCTCACTTTGTAGCCCATGCTGGTCTCAAACTTGCAACCATCCTCCTGCCTCGGCCTCCAGTTGGTTTTGTTTTTGACAGGAAATGGTGACTACTTCAGTAGTGGGAACGACCTGAGCAACATCTCTCTGAGCTCCGGCAATTTGCAGCAGATGGCTAAAGAGAGCACCCTGACCCTGAGGTGAGAGCCCGGCGGGCTTGCACTTAAGCACCCAAGGGGTTTCAGTTGAGAGGAAGTGAGCTGGCTGCTCTCTGCCCTGCCGTGGCTCTTTCCCACCTCCACCAAGCGCGTCTCTAGGCTCTGTCAGCAGTGGGGCCTTTGCCCTTGTCCGGCCTCTGGAGCCGTCCATCCTGCTGCTCTGCGTGAGCCCAAGTGGAAGGTGTAGGTGAACCACAGGCATCCATAAAATCCTGTCCTTGAGGCAGAAGAAATTAGCACGTACTCTCCAGGGGAACAGATGGCCTCAGTGATTGTAGTCCCAGGAAATGTGACATGGTCTTAGAAGACGCAAGGTGCTGCAAGGGTTGGCTCTGGCTCCCATGTGCCTTGTGGTGCCGGCCGCACTTTGTCACCACCATCTCCAAGGCCACGACTGGAGGGCAGCCCTGAGCTCATGGCCCCGAGGGTAGGCGCCAGTGAGGCTTGGCACTTGGGACTCGCAGTACACCCTTCCATCTGGGACCTCTCGGGGATGTCCTGGTTGGACCCGGGTGAAAGGGCCCAGGCAGGGGTCCCTGTGGGGAGCTGCAGTCCGTGCCGTCTCTTGAGACATCCTGCTTGCACTTCAGGAACACAGCTTGGGAGCACTGAATTGGTTTCTGTTTCTTTCCCGTAGGAATTTTGTGGATTCTTTTATAGACTTCCCTAAGCCCCTGGTTGCACTGGTGAACGGTCCGGCTGTGGGAATCGCCGTGACCGTGCTCGGGCTGTTTGATGCTGTGTATGCGTCCGACAGGGTGAGTGTCTCCCAGATTGGAAAGGCCAGGGCAGCAGAGTGAAGTGGATCCGTCTCAGTTACTCTTCTCTCCTTGCTGGGACACATACCTGACACCCAAAATGAAGGAAGGAAAGGTTTATTCAGCTCCCAGTTACTGAAGGTTTCAGTCCATGCTCAGCTGGCTCCAAGGCTGAGTGGTACAGCACAGAGAGCAGCAGTTCAGGGCAGCTGCAAAGGGCAGAGCAAGATGGAGGAGTAGCAGCAACAATGGCAGCTGAGAGAGAGTCTGTCTCTCTCTCTCACTTATGTTACATCAGGCTATCAGCCCCAGGTGGGGTATAACACATCCATAAATCTCAGCAATAGTAAGACCTATAATCCCAGTGGATCACCCATAATCCCAGTGGATCATGCATTAATCTCAGGCTCTCGAAGTCCCTGTCCCATGACTGCGTCAGGCTTTGGGGGGACAACTAGACACAAACTATCACAGCATCCTCCTCTGTCATTGCCAGGACTGAGTGGAATACGTGCAGTTTGTCGCAGAATGGACTCTAGTGGAATTTTCTCAAAGAATTAGTCCAGATTGGCAGACTTTATTTTTCCTTCCAGTTCAATTCCTGTGAACTGGCGTGTTCCTGAGCCTTAGTGTGGACGTTGTCCTGACTCTGGTCATTGCATATTCTAATCAAGGATGGTCACTTGGTTTTCAGTTTTTATAGTACTCAGAATGGTTCCAGTGACACTTGGGAGCTTTATGGGCGAGGAGGTGGCGTCTCGGCCAGCTGTGTGGGTGGATCGTCTGGCTGTTTCTCCTCAGTCAGGAGTAAGCAGGGACTACGGCCGTTACCCTCACCGCCTCCTTTGCAGCCAAGAAAACGGAAGTGCCGAGAGTCCTTGTCCATAACAGTTTCAGCCGTACGCTCACCACTGAATTATTTTGATTTTTACTCTTACAACAGTTATAGCAGAAAATAAGATTTTGAAAAATATAGAAGAATGCAAAGAAAAAGATTTTTTTAAATCATTCCATGTTGGCTAGGGGTGGTGGTACACACCTGTAATCCTAGCACTTGGGAGGCTGAGGCAGGAGGATTGCTACAAGTTCAAAGCCAGACAGGGCTAAAAAGTGAGTTTAAGGCCAGCCTGAGCTGCATAGCAAGACCCTGTCTCAAAAAGACAAAAGCAAAAACAGTAAATCAGTCCATGCTAGGCTGCAGCTCAGTGGTAGAGTGCTTGCCTAGCACCCAGATCACCCCCAGAGTCACTCCAGGGTGGGAGGATGGGTACTGGGAGACGGGTTGGGGGTATGTGGTATAAAGTAGCAATGTATAGGTCCAGGGATGTAGCTCAGTGGCGTATGTGCTGCCTGATGAGCTCAAGGTCCTGAGTTTGATCCCTGGTACCAAAAACAACAACAACACAAAAGTAGCAATATGTGAGTTTGAAGGATCCAGCGTATGGCGTGGAGAGTGGCGTTATTGCCGCGTGGGGCTCTGGGTGCTAGGGGTTCACGTGGGAGACTGAGTGTAACATCAGGCGATGACAGAGCCCCTCCCATCCCCCACCATGACAGCCACTTCATAGCTTCTGCTGTGGACGTTTGATGCATACAAACTTGTCTTTTAAAAATTATTCCTTATGGGGTTCTTAACTTAGCTAACTTGACCAGCTCCCCAACTGCTGGAACCCAAAGCTGCTTGCAGCTTCTGTCACCAGAAGCAAGGTTGTGAAGGACATTTGTCGTAGAATTTTGCCTCTAGGACGTTTGCCACAGACCTAATAACCACCTCTGGGGTTGACAAAATCTCCAAGTGACTTCTGCTTAGGTAGTGGTAAAATTGTTTTTCTTATTTGTTTGTTTGTTTTTGTCTTTTCGAGACAGGGTCTCTCTGTGCAGCTCAGGCTGGCCTTGAGCTCACTTGTGTATCCCTGTTTGGTCTTGAACTTGTACTGATCCTCCTGCCTCAGCCTCCCAAGTGCTGGGATTATAGGTGTGCGCCACCACGCCCAGTGGCAGTGGTAAAATTATTAATCTGAAGCTTTATGAGAAACGTGTGTGTGTGTGTGTGTGTGTGTGTGTTTAACCACCAAAAAGATTCTTATCAGCTGGGCGTGGTGGCGCACGCCTGTAATCCCAGCACTCGGGAGGCTTAGGCAGGAGGATTGGTGTGAGTTTGAGACCAGCCTGGGCTACAAAAGTGAGCTTAAGGCCAGCCTGAACTGCATAGAGAGACCCTGTCTCAAAAAAAGGAAAAAAAAATTTTTTTATCATTATTCATTTCATGAGTGAATGCCACACTAAATCATGGGCTCATGTTCATCCCACCAAACATGAGCTAGCACATTCTATCCATTCTCCTTCCTTTCTTTTTTGTCTTCTTGTCACAGGGTCTTGCTGTATAGTGTAGGCTGGCCTTGAGCTCAGTTTGTGGTCCAGGCTGGTCTTGAGCTCACAACAAGCCCCCTGCCTCAGCTCTCCAGAGTGCTGGGATTACAGGGGTGCGCTGCCATGCCGGCCGTCTGTCCATCTTTATTATGAGCGGTGGTTCCTCGTGCCTGTTAGCCTCTCTCTCAGTAGAAAGGAGCTTTCCATGTGAGACTCTTCCTGGATAGTGTGCCCTCTGCTCATGTACATCACACACAGATTCCCATAATGCACACAATAGCTCTGTGGGATAGGTGCCTTATACCCATTGTACAGATTAGAAAACCGTGGCACAGGGCTGGGGACGTAGTTCAGCAGCATATGTGCCTGCCTGGCAAGCACAAGGATCCAGGTTCAGGCCCTGGTACCACCTGCTATTCTGGCCAGTTCTGTTCTGAACCAGGCATGGTGGCATGCACCTGTAATCCCAGTGCTGAGGAGGCTGAGACAGGAGGATCACTGTGAGTCCAAGCTGCATAACGAGACCCTGTGCCAAATAAATTTTTTAAAATACATCTTTTAAAAAATTAACAAAATCCATGGTACAGAGCATAAGAAACTTTCCACAAGTCACTAAGCACTTGGTGCCAGGGCCTAAGCCCATCCACTGCTCAGCTCCTGGAAGTAAGACCTCGGGTGCCGCCTCCCGCCAGCCTCGCGCATACCTGTTCGTGGGCTTTGCGGTTGGTATTTCTTCTTCGTCTTCTGATTATGTTCCTTAGACTGTGTCTTAGTATCTTTTCTTGAATAATCTCTCTTTGGGAGGAAAACAAGACAAAATGAATGGAAACATTTTATCTTGTATTTTTATTTGTGTGCTGCATACATTATATATTTCTGTCCTTAAACAAATAACAATAACACAAGGTCTGTAGTAAATGAAATCTAAAGTGTTTGTATAAATTGTCTTTCATAAGCAGTTACCATTTATCAACACACACAAAAAAAATACCTTAAAAGGGCAATTACTATGTTCTAAGTAAACAATAATTGATTCCAGTATCTAAAGCCAATCAAAACACCTGCAAGGCAAAATCAAGATAAAAGATTGAGCAAACAGCTTTTCAACTCCCAGAACAAAGGCTAGCCTCCCTGAAATATTTTAAAATCCAGTTGTAAAACAGTAGATTAGCAGCCTAGTGTGGAAGTGAGAATGGAAAAGAATGAGTAGCCCATCAAAGAGGGCGGACAGCAGGTCTCAGAACTGTGGATGAGGCTGGCGTGGCGCTGTGTCACTCTCCCGTGATGGGAGCAAAGCACCTAATGCCACAGCTCAGGACTAGAGCTTTATTGGCACTCGTAGTTTCTGTGGCTTCAGACCACAGCTGGCTGGCTGTGAGGCAGAACTGTAGATGGCGCAGCAGGGGAGAGCCAGCTGGCCTGAGGCAGCCAGGATGCAGGAAGAGGAAGTGGCCCTGGGGACAGGAAGTCTCCCTTGCGGGTCACCGAGTAGTGACAGGCCAGGCACCACCTCGCAGCAGCACAGTGGGCAGTGAGCTCTTCAGGGACCCCACCCACTGAGGAGCAGCCTGGGATTTGTCGCCTTTGCAAGGTGTTCTTTCTGAACACCTGAAACATCCGAGCGGGACATGTTAGATCAACACCGTAATGAGGTACAGCTTCCACCTGTCACCTCAGCACCGAGGCTGAGGCAGGAAGACCACAGATTTGAGGCCAGGCTCCAAAAACAAAGAGGGTTAGGGCGTAGGACCCCTCCTGGGTTCAATCTCCAGTGCAGAGGTGGGCAGAAGTGTTGAAACGTAATCCTTAGACCAGCACAGTTATTTTCGTGATACTTGTCTGGTAAAGCACTTATTACCTGAATATAGAAAAATGCGCTTCCTACTTAAATATAGGAAGGTAAAATCTGACTGAAAAACTAGTGGGCAGAATATTTTACTGATAAATTCACCAAAATAGGAGGACATGTGGCCAGTGAATCCATGAAAAGATGTCACCGTCATTGGCCAAGAGGCACAATGAGAAAGACTCCTAACATTCAAGGTTAGCTTGGATGGGGAGCAGACGAGACTGTCCTACCCCCTGGTGGGAGTGCCGCTCAGTGTGGCTGACTGACAGCTTCTTCTAAGTCAGACAGACCCGTCGTCCCGCACAGGGCAGCCATTCTGCTCCCAGGCTGGTACACAAGAAACTGAAGACGGGCTCGCGCAGAGCCCAGCACATGCGTCGCAGCAACATTTGGGGGTATAGAGTTACCTGGAAGAGATTTTCATTTTTTCCGCTTCCTTGAGGTATAATTGGCCAATAGGAATTAGATGTGTTAAGCTCAGTGTCCTTTGACTAGGCTTACTGAACGTTAGGATTTGTGTCTCAGCGTCACCCCAGAGCCTCACGCAGCCGTGGGGCAGCTTCTGGAGTCAGTCACTGATGCTTGATGCAGTGCTGGGATTGCTGGGGTGAGGGCCGCACCCCGGCCTGGGGCGGGCGCTCTGCATTACAGTGTGGAGAGGGGGGAGAGGCTGGCTGGCTGCCTGAGCTGCTGCCCCTGCCTTTCCTCTTTGCTGTCTTGCACTACCATGAAGGGCTGCCCTCTGCCATGGGCCACCCTGCCTTGGAGCCAGCTGAGTGTGGACTGAAAGCTCCAGTAACTGGGAGCTAACTAAGCCTTTCCTTCCCTCATTTTGCAGCAGTGAGAGAAGAGTAACTGAGACACTCAGAATAGGCAGGCTGCAGTGGCCCTAACTGGCAGATGGATGAGGACCCGTGAGCTGTCCAGACAGCGGATCCGTGCACAGGGGCCGCACGGAGCAGACTTCACTTGCAGGAGTCTGGGGACTGCTGAGGCCAGACCCAGAGGGCATGAGGACGTGGGGCTCCACATGCAGACCGCAGGGGCAGAGACAGAAGGCAGATGGCACGGGGATGGTGGGAAGGAAGGGCCTGCCACGGGGCTGGGAGAGAGCTTCATGGGCCCCGGAAGAGCTCTGTGTCTTATGGTGGCTGCGTAACCAAAGTTGTTAAAACTTAGCAAACGGACGTTTTAAAGAGTGAATTTATGTGTGTCCTGTGCCACACAATCTCCACGGAGTTTTTTAAAGTTATAATCAAATGGTAACTTTTAAAAAATCATCCACTAACGCATGGCTGTTTCTCTTCCCACTGCCAACAGGCGACCTTCCACACTCCGTTCAGCAGTCTCGGCATAACCCCAGAAGGGTGCTCCTCGTACACTTTCCCGAAGATAATGGGCCCGGCCAAGGTGACTGCTAGACGCTTAGAACCGAAACAGCCCATCGCCCTGCCGGGCAGTTCCGTGTGCTCTCTTTGTCTCACTGAGATGGACAGAGAAGGCAGTTTTCAGTCTCCACATGCAAGAGTTTTGCATATGGCAAAACTAGGCTGTGGGAAGCCTCCAGTCCCTGGAAACCAGAGATCTTGGGCTAGGGATGTAGCTCAGTGCGAGGTCCTGAGTTTGATTCCTGGTACGCTCCTCCCCCCAGAAATAGAAATCTCGCCAGGTCCCCAGACAGTAGCACTGTTCTCTCTGCTGGGTGCCTGCCGCTTGCAGCCCTGCGGGAAGCAAGGGCCTCAACCCCCACGGCCACGTGGCAGGAGCCAAGGAACCACGCCATCTTCGTGGTCTGCTGAGCTCAAGTCACTCCGTAATAAGCCACAGCAGCTGAAAAGGACGGGACATCTCCAGCTCTGCCCCTCACCCTGTGTGTGTGCTTTTCCCTTCTGCAGTCATTTCTGTACTTAAAGCAGACCACAGCGGCAGGGGCGCCAGGAGTTTCCCCAGCTCCTGTCCCCACAGGGGCCAGTCCAACCCTCCGTAGACAGTGGGGCCGGCAAAGGCTTCAGGACAACTTGAAAACTGTTAATGGAGCTCCTTGGCTACTCCTTAGAATGAAATACAAATACCGTCAGGCGGGGCGTGGTGGTGCAGGCCTGTAATCCCAGCAGCACTCAGGAGGCTGAGGCAGGAGGATCACCAGGAGTTCAAGGCCAGTCTGGGCTACCTAAGCATTCCAGGGCAGCCTAAATTTCACAGTGAGACCCTGCTCCAGAAAAGGGAAAAGACAGGCAGACAGCCAAGCAGTCACAAATGAGTACAAGTGGATCCTTTGTCACCTGAATACAGTCAGTCCCAAAGTTAGCAGAAGCCATGAAGTTAGTGCCTTAACCCTGCTTTTCTCTCCAGGCAGCTGAGATGCTCATTTTTGGGAAGAAGATTACAGCAAGAGAGGCGTGTGCCCAAGGCCTGGTTACAGAAGTTTTTCCTTACAGGACTTTCCAGAAAGAAGTGTGGGCCAGGTTGACAGTGCACGCCAAGAACCCCCCAAATGTCAGTATGGGATTGACCTTTGACTGGTGGGAACCACGGAAACGATTTCCTAAGGGGCCACGTAGTTCCCTTCACAGAATGAATTGTGAAAAGAGACAAGACAAGCCAGGCCTGGTGGCGCGCACCTGCAATCCCAACACTTGAGAGGCAGAGGCAGGAGAATCACACTGAGTTTGGGGCCAGCCTGGGCTACATAGTGAATTCAAGGCCAGATTGAACTACATAGCGAGATCCTGGCTCAAGGGGAAAAAAAAAAAAACATTGTGTGTTAAGCACATTTAGATAGGAGATTAAAAATAACCATAATAACATTGGAAATGCTGATTTTTATAAAACTTACCAAATGGACATTTCTATCTTAGCAGAAGGGCAGTTCTTTATGGGATAACTTGTAGCAGAGGATCAGCAGTGTTTGCTGAGTACTTCTGTTTTGAAATTTAGTTGAGAAACCAGATAGGTGAGCAGGGCGTGGTGGCGCAACCCTGTAATTCCAGCACTTGGGAGGCTAAGGCAGGAGGATCACTGCGAGTTCGAGACCAGCCTCAGATACAAAAGTGAGCTCAAGGCCAGCCTGAACTACATAGCAAGAGCCTGTCTCAAAAAAAAAACAAAGAAAAAAAGGGCTGGCGAGATGGCTCAGTGGTCTAAAGCGCCTGCTCAGGCAAGCTTAGGCAACCACAGGGACCAAGGTTCAATCCCCTGCACCACATGCTGCACCAGCCCCACCCCCAGGGCAGGCTGAGCCGGCCATAATATTAAAAAAAAACTTTTATTTTTATTTATGGTCATTAGAGGCTGGCTGGTCTTATGCATCTGTCCTTAGTATTCAAAATGTGGTCATGGAACAAGAAGCCTTTGTTCTACTGGGGCATTTTAGACGTGTATCCCTAGCAACATGGTTGGCGTAGGCGCCAAAGGCTACAGAGCCTCGTCTTCAATGATATGCATCTTAGGACATGACAGGGTTAGTTCCTAGGCCCTAGAGAAGCAAGAGTGAGAATCGGAGTGACCCCCTGCCTAGGGTCATGTGTAACCCTGCTGTTGGCTCTCTCCTCAGGCAATGAGAACCGGAAAGCAGTTAATCAGAAGCTTCGAGAAAGCAACTCTGCACGCGGTCAATGCTGAGGAGTGCAGAGTCCTGCAGGAAAGGTGGCAGTCCGAGGAGTGCATGAATGGCATCCTGAATTTCTTCTCCAAAAAAGGGAAACTGTGAGCGCCGTGACAGCCCACGCAGTGCCGTGCACAGGGTACGCTGCTGACTGTTCTGAATCGAGATCAGCTTCGCTATGCCTTTGAAACAGCTCCCACGCCAGCTATAGACTGTTCTGCTTAGAGTCCTAATCAGTAGAATTTTGCTAACAAGTACATCCAGGACTGAGGTGGTGGGAGCACTTACATCCTTCGCCATGAACGCCTGCTGCCAGGAGCACTGGAGCCCGGAGCCCAGGGCCTTGCTGCCGAAGTTGCCCACAGCCCTGCAGGCTGCCTCGATGTCCCTGAACACCACGATGGCGCTCTGTTTTCCACAGGTGGTGACTGACCGGATCGGACCAAATGCCGCCAGCTGATCCACGACCGATTGAAGATCCTTGGTGGATCCATGCATGTCGTTTATCCACCTGGCAAGGGAAGCAGGAGGAACACAAATTCAGGACCTTGACTTTCCTAATTCTAATCTTCATTTGTTCTAGAGAACGAAAGAGAATGGCAGGTTTTGTGTTCTCACAATTTCAGTAAAAAAATGTGAAAGGAAATATGGGTGTCCCAGTTATTGTTTACTCATTGCTGGGACAAAATACCTGACCACCAAAATTAAGGAAGGAAAGGTTCGTTTAGCTCACAGTGTGTGGAGGTTTTAGTCCACATTTGGCTAGCTGCCAGGCAGAGTGGCACATGACAGAGAGCAGAAAACAGGAGAGAAAAACGATGGGAGCAGCCATCCTCTAGCGAGCCTCTCTCCCCTCCTTACACTATAAACAAGCTACCCTGGGGCTGGGGTGCAGAGCTCACACAATGTCCATGCCCTCCTCTTACACAGGGTGAGGATGTTTACAAACTCAGAATCCTGGCTCTCTGCTGAGTCGCTTAATTAAACTTCTAAACTTCTCAAGTTGACACAATGTATCAACAGTACAATCTGCCCCTTGTCAGCTTGGCAACCAGACATTGCCTTAAACCAGTTTTTAGGTACATAGACATGCTTATTGACAGGTCACAACCTAAACACTGTATTACATTAGAACCATGAGGCTGGTAAGACGGCTCAGTGGTTTAAAGCACCTGCTTAAGTAAGCTTAGGCAACCTCAGGGACCCAGGGTTCGATCCCCGGCACCACATGCTGCCAGCCCCACTCACACGGCAGGCCAAGCTGGCCATAAAAAAATAAAAAATAACTTTTGAGACATAGGGGCAGGGGAGATGGCTCCATGGCACAAGTGCCTGCCTGGTAAGTGCAAGGTCATGAGTTTGAATCCCGATCCCACAAAAAAAAAAAAAAAAAAAAAAAAAAAAAAAAAAAAAAACAAACCATGATGCTTTGTCTCCAGGTACGCCCCTCCCCTGAAGACTTGTGTACATCCGTTTATGCAAAAGGCATTTTAGTCTATCTCTCAGAGTAGCTAAAGTCCTAACAGTTTCAGCAGTGCTGAAAAGTCCCAAGTCCCAGCTAAGGCAAATTCTTAGCTGTGAGCCCCTGTACAAATGAAAAGTTAAATACTTCCAACATTTAAAGGCACAAGATAAACATTTTTCCACAAGGTATACCACAGCAGGATATAAACCAGTGGGACCAAAACAAGTCCAAACTTGAGAAGGGCAAGCATAAAGTCCTCTAGTTTTATATGGAACATCTGGAACAATCTGTCATGAGGTGTGAGCTCCAAAAGCTTATATTGCTCTGCCCCTGCTGTCCTTTTGTTGGTAGCTCCCATGGCTTTTGTCTGGGGCTGGCTTTCCTCTCTCCTTGTAGCATTTTTCAGACAATCTGTGTTTTTTTACTTTTTTTAAACATTTGGGGTTTTTTTAATGAATAGGCATCTCATTCACAGCTTTATGCATTGCTGTCTCAGGGACACATTGCCGGCCTCCTAGGCCTTCTGAAATCTAGGTAGAAGCCTAGGTTAGAACTCTTGCATTTTGAATGCCCTTAACACCAATACTATGTAGGGAATGCCAAGGTCTGCTGCCAGCTGGAGCAGTAGCCAGGTTTTATTGCCTTGGCTGTAGGGGTCAAGAGCCTGAACTGCTGAGCACTCTGATCCTGATTTTGAGGAACAAATTTTCTGTGCTGGCACCATTTTGGGATCTGGTGTGACCACTGCCTCTATTCTGGAACCTGGGGTGGCTGAAGCCTCTATTTTGGAATATGGGTCTTTTTCCTCAAAGCAAAGTCCCTCGCCCTTGCTGTTTTGGGGCTACAAAATGCAAGAGTATTCCCCCTCCTATGAGGCCCTCAGGACATCTTTTTTAGTCTCCTGTTTTTCCTGGGCATGGAGATCTCAGCACTATCTTTGCAGTCCACAGCCTTCCTTTTTTTTTTTTTTGGCGGGACCAGGGTTCAAACTCACAACCTTACACTTGCCAGGCAGGCACTTGTGCCACAGAGCTATCTCCCCAGCCCCTATAGCCTTCCTTTCTGATGTTTTGTTTGTTGGTTTTTTGTTTGTTTGTTTTGTTTTGGGCCAAACCCACAACATTTTAAATCATCCTAAAATAAATAAATAAATCATCCTGGTTGGCTCTTTGTTCTTGATTCTCCAAATAAACCTGACTAAAAGCCCCCAACAATATCCATGCCACTGCCTCTACAGTCAACTGTCCTGAGGTTTCTTTTGCAAGAATAACAAGTCCACTGCACTTCACCTCAGTCTTGGTCAAAGTCTCTGGACAGGAGCAAAATGCACACAAACTTTTTGCCTAGCCATACCACAAATCATCCGCAGATCAATGACCATTGTGGTACTTTTTCCAGCAGAAACCTCCTCAGCCAGGTCTTTACATACAAGTAGCCCAGATATCTACCAGCATTCTGGTCCTCTGAGCTCTGACCAGAATCTCCCATTCATAAGAGCCGAAGGCATTCCAGCTCTTCATTAGCAGGTGACATCTCCAAACCTTTCCTATCTCTTCCCATAAGCCATTCCCAAAAGCTTGTAATGCACGTAGCCAGGTATAGTCATAGCAATAATCCCGCTCCTGGTACCAAATCTTGTCTCAGTTATTTTTTTACTTTTTTTTTTTTTTTTTTTTTTTTGGTCTTTTTGAGACAGGATCTCGATGTGCAGTTCAGGCTGGCCTTGAGATCACTTTTGTAGCCCAGGCTGATCTCAAACTCACATCGATCCTCCTGCCTCAGCCTCCCGAGTGCTGGGATTACAGGCGTGTGCCACTGCACCCGGCTTATTTTTTACTTGTTGTTGGGAGACAAACAAAATTTAAGAAGGAAAGGTTTATTTAGCAACTTTAGTCCATATTTGGCTGGCTGCCAGGCAGAGTGGCACATGGCAGAGAGCGGAACACAGGGGAGAGCAAAAAGAAGGGAGCAGCCTCTAACTAGCTTCTTTCCCCTCCTTTCACTATAAACAAGCTACCCTGGGGCTGGGGAGCAGAACTCACACAATAGCCATGCCCTCCTCTTGCACTGGATGAGGATGTTTACAAACTAAGAATCCTGGCTCTCTGCTGAGTCACTTAATTAAACTTTTAAACTTCTCAAGTTGCACAACATCAACCAGTATTAATGATCATTTCATTCTTAATGATATATTTTCTAAGAGGCATAATTGTACAGTGCCTGTACTGTACTGTACTTCCTATTTTGGTAATTCCTATAGGTGTCTTCTGCGAAGAACTAGGGTAACAACCCCAAAGGCTGTGAAACTGCTGTGGAATATTTTCCTTTTTTAAATCCTGTTTTTAAACGTAGTACTGGGTATAAGCCTAGGGCCTCCACATTAAAACTCATTTCCTACCCTTTCATTAGTTTATTTTTAATTTTAAGATAGTTTTGGGGCCAGCAAGATAGCTCAGCAGTCTAAAGCACCTGTTTAGGCAAGTTTAGGCAACCACAGGGACCACAGTTTGAACCCCGGCACCACATGCTGCACCAGCCCCACCCTCAGGGCAGGCTGAGCCAGCCATAATATTAAAAAAAAAAAAAAAAAAAAAAAAAAAAGATACAGTCTGGCCAAGTTACTGAGGCTGGGTTTGAATTTGTGATCCTCCTGCCTCGGAATCCCAGAGTGCTTGGTTCCTCACACGCACCACCACACCCGGCAAAATGCTGTTCCTTTCTGATCTTTCTGTCAGGAATCAGCTTCCAGATAAACTTGTCATCAAGCTCTTAACATTTTAGTTCTTATTTTACTCTAATAATCTTAATCCATAATAGCCTTATAAGAAATATAGGAATAGAGATAACCATGTGTTTATTGAACATTTGCTGTTACTGGGTTAATGCCCATAATTATATTTTAGACTGCAAAAATAAGGCCAGAAATTGCACATGAGGCATAGGCACTGCTGATCTTAGAAGCTGGAAATCATAAGACAAGGATATTGAAGCAAATCCACAAACAAAAAAACCCCAGAAGATGAATAGATAATTTTAACTTGATATAAGCATTACATGATGTATTCATGTATCTTCTTTCTTTGTGTGTGTGTGTGTGTGTGTGTGTGTGTGTGTGTGTGTGTGTGTTTGTGGGTCTTGTTTGTTTGTTTTGGTTTGGTTTTTTAGACAGGGCCTCACTATGCAGTTCAGGCTGACCTTGTGCTCACTTTGCAGCCCAGGCTGGCCTCAAGCTCGCAATAATCCTCCTGCCTCAGCTTCCCAAGTGCTGGGATTACAGGTGTGCAACACCACGCCCAGCTTGTACACACATACTGAAGCATCACCTGTCACCTCATAAGTACATACTGTTTATGCTTTTATATTCCAGGTAAAAGCATTTGATTTTTAAGAAACCAAGCTGAGTCCCAGTGTCATGATGACAGCACAAGCCAGGTATTATCTGTCCCACCCAATGACTATAACTAAACTCCCTGGACCAAGTATGAAAAAGAGCTATCTGGATGCTGAGTAGTGGATGGCGAGAAGCCACCAAGACACAGAGGCAGCCACACGAGAGGCCTGCGCACATGCTGAGAAGCCATGGCAGGCGTCCTTCCTGCTCAGGGCTTGGTCTGGAGGTGAGCTCTGTGGTGGAGCAGTGCAGTGGCGGCCACAGCACAGCCAGCCAAGCAGAAGTGGAGGAAAATCACACTTTCAGACCAGAAAAAGATCTTGTTGAGAGCTCAAATGGGAGAGCTAGCAGAGAACCCCAGAGCTGGGAACGGAACCACCGACCCCAGTTCTCTGTGTGAACCCATGTAGGTCTTTGGTTCATAAATGGGGCAGACACAAACCAACAGAGAATGACTCTGATAACCAAACTGGGATTTCAGACCCACCCACACAAAACCAGGACGGCTTGCTGGCTGAATCCAGCCAGGTTGGCTACTTGCTTTTTGTTTTTTATTTGTTTTTTTCTTTTTGAGGCAGGGTCTCACTGTGCAGATCAAGCTGGCCTTGAGCTCACTTTGTAGCTCAGGGTGGTCTCAAACTCACAAAGGTCCTGCCTCAGCTTCCTGAGTGTTGGCTGCTTGCTAAAACCAAAGCAACTTTGTCCAATGGCAATTTTTAAGGTACAGTCCAACATTATGTGACACGACATACAAAAGTCTTGATAATCTGATATTTCTCAGGCAAAGAAGATGACACGTCGAGCCTGAGATGACTCAGATGTTGGAATGGTCACACAGCTTTAGCGATGATCTTATAACTCTATTCCACAAGGTCAAGAAAATCCCACTTGAAATGACTAAGTATGTGTGAATTTTTCAGCAGAGGGGTACCAACAAGAAAATGCAATGTTTTAGAATGGAAAATCTAGAACTTTTAACACACTAGCAGAGTAGATGGTGGAAGAGTCAGTGAGCCTGGGAGAGCCACGGATCAACGTGAAGAAAAGGAGTTATTGCAAGGGGAATGAATACACAAAAACAACGTCGGGAACCGGGCATGGTGGCACACACCTGTAATCCCAACACTTGGGAGGTAGAGACAGGAGGATCACTTCAAATTCAAGACCAGCCTGGGGGCTACAAAAGTGAGCACAGAGCTGGCCTGAACTGCATAGTGAGACCCTGGCTTAAAAAAAAAAAAGAAAAAGTTGGCAGTTAGCAGGGCAGGAAGTTGTAGCTGGTTGTTCCCCCTTGCAAATATCAAATAAGTAGCCACAGACTGAAAGAGCGTAATGGCTCTGGAAGCCGGTTAACATGTACAAAAAAATAAATCCACAGACAAGAAAAACTCACGAAGAAGGTTCTACGCATCTTCTCAATTCACCCCTGCCTTGGCCACCCCCTGCAGTGGTGACTGAGCAAGAACTGGCCTGCGATCCCTCTGGACTGCTCCTGGGAGAGGCCAGGGCTGAGGCTGGTTTGGATGGGAGATCAGAGCGCTCCTGGATCTCAGCTCGCAGTGCATCCCGGGTCCCGGGCACAGCGCGTGCCATCTGGGGACAGGGTCTGATCTTTTGAGGGCAGTCAGGATGGGCTCACAATCCCCAAATCCTCCCCGCTGGGAAGGGGATCGCTGTGAGTGGCCATCCACAACCAGGGCTTCCGAGAAACAAACCTGGACAGCCACGGGTGCCCGGACACCAGCAGGAGCTCTGGAATCTGACGAGGCACCGGAATCTAAGCGCCGATGGTGCAGAGGCTGGAGAGCGACGCCAGCGAGCCGCATCTGGGTGCGGCAGGACTTGGGAGAGAAAAGGCTAGAACAACCCATCAACAGTCATCCTTTTCTTCCCCCCATTCTCTGCAAGCGCTTTGCCTCCAGGAATAAGCCAGTGCGCACCTAGGCCACCAGGAAGAGCGCCCCAGGGGTGTCCCCAGCACACACCCCTGCTGAGGAATACGAAGGGTGAGGAGGATCGGAACTGCCAGGTGAAGCTGCACCGCGAAGCTCTTAGAACAATGACTGGAACAGGACTGCACGTGGGGGACAGAAAGTGGGGGTGAGTCGGGGTGCAGTTGAGGCAACCGGTGAGAGGCTGTGGAGGGAAAACTTGGAGACCACGGCAGGCCTGCCCGAAGGCAAAGGTGGCGGGAGAGGGGTCCCTGGGGCAAGAAGCCAGTGCGGGGAACTGCACCGCGCCCTGACCCGCAGATCCCTGAGCCCAGGCCGCAGGAGCAGCACTGGAGCAGGGCTTGTGGCCCTGAGGTCTGTGGCCTCCCTGCACAGGGGGAGAGCGGCTGGGAGGCCGCGGCCAGGCTGGGAGGAGGGAGCCGGCAATGCTGCGGGTCTAAGCCCTAGCAGCATCGCGAGAGTTATTTATCTGTGCACTTGTGCGTTTGGATTTTTCTAGTTTTGGTTTTGCTCATTGCTCCGCACCCCCCGTTTTGTTTATCTCTTTTGATTGCTTATCTTTTGTATGTATGTATTTATTTATTTTTATTATAGTGCAGCATGTGATGCTGGGGATCGAACCTCGGTCCCTGCAGTTGCCTAAGCCTGCCTAAGCAAGCGCTTTAGACTACTGAACCATCTCGCTGGCCCATACTTTTTAAAACTCTTTTCCCTGTCAGTTTCAGAGGTTTAGGGGCGCAGTGGGTCAGCTCACCAGTGGGCAGAGTTGGAAGGGCAGCGAGGGGAGAGTGAGAGGAAGGAGAGGCGTCCACATCCCGGTCACCCTCCTGAGGCCTCGACTCCACCAACCACTGCATGAATCTTCCTGATCAGGAGGCCCTCTGAAAGCCCCTCCTCCAACAGGAGACTTGGGGGAGGGGACATCTTAGATCCAAGCCCAAAGTAGCCTCAGGTCTGGTGGAAAATGTTCCTCTCACAGTGAAGGAAAATACGCCCAGCGCAGAGTCCAAGGTAGAAACTTGCCTGCCACAGGCACTGGGCCCTGAGTTGGATCCCCAGCTCTCCCAAAAAGAAAAAGGCACCCAGCCAGTGTAAAAGCTACCTGGTGAAAGTAATAAACTATTGGCAAGTTTGCAGCACCAGGGCGATCAAAATATATGGTCGCGGGCCGGCGAGATGGTTCAGTGGTCTAAAGCACCTGCTTAGGAGGGCTCAGGCAACTGCGGGGACTGCAGTTCGATCCCTGGCACCACATGCTGCGCCAGCGCCACCACCAGGGCAGGCTGAGCCAGCCACAAAATGAATAAATAAAGAAACAAACAAACACAACAAGCAAACAAATAAATAAATAAATAAAATTTAAA
>PVKN010008954.1:0-24401 GCA_004027915.1 Capromys pilorides
GGCTGCACTGTGGCAGTCATCAGCCAACTTCCCCAACAGGAGGAGAGGGGGGTCTGGCTCCTCCTGCTCCTGGGCCCCACATGGTGAGGGGTGTGGGACAGGGTAGGCAAGGCCAGGCCAGCTCCTGCCTCAGGCTCCACCTGCCCGCCCTACACATGCTAAAATCTGTCCCACTGGCCCTTTCTTGGTGGCCTTTCCTGTCTGGATCTTGGTTCGTATAGAAAAAAATAAGTTCAGGCCAAATTCCTGTTCCACCACCATCCCTGGCCTCCTGCCCACAGCCGGCGTAAGCAAAGGCAGCTGTGTGACAGTGCCCTCGGGTCTCCTCACCCCTCATGGCACAGAGTCCCAGAGTCTCAGCTTGGATCTGATGGGCCAGTGCAGTGGGCCATGCTGGATGCCACGTGAAGGGACAGAGAGCAGCCTCCAGCTCGGCCCGGCCCCCCCCCACTTCCCAGGACACTGTGGTCTTGACCTGCATGATCCGGCCCTGGTCCTCTGGATGCAGCCCGGAGAACCGAGCCCTCCCTGCAGTTTGCTATTCAGGGCGATGTTAATCCGCTTTGAAGAGGGACTGCGAGCATCTTGGCCGAGCAGCCACCTCAGGCCCCACTTCCAAACACGAGCTGCTCTTGCCACCGCCGGCATCATGCGCAGGCTGCAGCAAGCTTCGCTCCGTGGACTGAGAGAGCAGCCCCCAGGGAGTCACGACTCTCACTCACATGTGCAACTGGTGAGGGGACACGTGGCCCACATCCATGACGGGGACATCAGGCTGTGCACAGGCAGCTCTGGCAGGGCTGAGGCATAAGGACAACTCGGCAGCCTGCACAGGCACGGCCACATGAAGCTCGGTGAGGTTGGGGCTCAGCGGGCCTCCTCGGGTGTCCTCTAAGCCCCGGGCGTACTGGCACCCAGAGGGTCATCTGCATCTTAAGGCCAGCTCAGATCTAGAGCTAGACAACGCAGAAAGCCTCTGCAGAGCCCTCTGTCCTGGGAAAAGGGACGCACAGTGCTCAAGGCCGGTGCCCCGTCCAAGGCTGCTCCAGAGAGCTTTCCTTAGCTTCCCTATAGCGCGAGAACTGGTCGCGCCAGGTTGAGCTCTGCAGGCAAACAGAACGCGAAGACTCAGGCCTGCCAAGTCCCACCTATGTGCAAAACCCATGGCTTTCTGAGCATTTGTGTGCACAGAACAAACATGTTTGTGTGTACATGTGTGCATATACATACACATCTATGTGCACAGACATGCATGCTTGCATATGTGTACACACTTGCTAATCATTATTCGTGCGCCTCTCATGCCCCAGAGCCTGGCCCACATACTCACCAGAGAAAGCACTGCGGATTACGGAAGCAGAGATTGAGCTTGCTTCCGGTTTTCCCAGCTGAGCTGCGAGCTTGTGTTAGGCAGGAGTAGACAACACTTCTTGGTCTCATCGATCTGAGGCAGTGGGTAAATACAGAAACTTAGACCTAAAGATCAAAGGCCCCTCTTTTTCTTCAGGAGGAAAAAATATGCACAAAGTGTACAGAGCTGTAATCTACAATTCTCATTTCTCCTCTTGTTTCTAAACCTGGTGAAAGTAGCGATTAGATGGAATTTGTCTTTACATTAGCATGAACGTGCAAAGCAGATACATATTCTGGCATTTTTCTGTGCCTTAAAAGTAATACTCAGGGCCAGGGAGATATAGCTCCATGGCACAAGTGCCTGCCTGGCAAATGCAAGGTCATGAGTTCAAATCCCAGTCCTGCCAAAAAAATAAATAAATAAAAAATTACAAAGTAATACTCATACTTTTTGAATTATAGTCCAAAATGTTGTTTTGTTTTGCTTTTCGAGGCAGGGTCTTGCTATGTAGCTCAGGCTGGACTGGAACTCATGGCAGTCTTCCTGTCTCAGCCTCCGGAGTTCTGGGATCATTGGCATGCACCACCATAACCAGCTAAAATGTTATTTTTTTAAAATAGCAGCATGAAGTTGTTTGCTTCCCTAAAAAAAATTACCACAAACTAGCAAAAACACACAAGACAGTATATCAAACAAAATGGAAGAAACAAAAACATTCAACACAGCAGAACGGTTTATCCTTTCTGACATCTAGGACCCCAAATAGTCCCCAACTACGCCCTGTCTTTACTCCTCAGAAGCCAGAGCCTCCAAGACTCAGACCTGAGCGACTCAGGGACAATTCTCTAGTTCTCTATGTGTTTATGTCCACTCAGTAATCACGGAACCAGTCGCTAAGAGGTTAATTAAAGAACAACTTTATTCGCAGAGGCCGAGAGTTTGGGATAACAGAACATCTGGTGACAGCACTTCAAGCGAATCACACTGGGCCTGCCTCTCTCCACTGGGGTCTCAGCAAAGCCCTCTAAATCTAGGCCCCTGCAGCCTGCCAAAGTCTTCTGTCTGCCTGGGTAGAGGCCAGCCCATCCCGGAAGTGTCCAGTCAGCAGCGCTTGGTTCAGCATGGCTGCAAGAGGAATTCTCAGAAAGCCACCTCCGTCTCTGAGGTGTGAAGTCGTGGCGCCTGCCTGCACGGTCGTTTCCAACATATTGAACGGCAGGCCTTGTTGGCTTTAAGCCTGTGCTCATTTTCTTAAGCATCCTGGGAAGGACGTAAAGCATTGCTGAAGGCCCAAGAACTGGGGATGTCTTATGCCTCCCTGCAGCAGATACAGGGAAGGCACCTAGACAGCTCGGGACATCCAGACTCAGGACTCCCAGGAGCTGTGAGGCAAGCCCTGGGGCTGTGGGATGTCACCCGCAGCTTCAAGCTGGCCAGACCAGGAAGCAGCTGCATTTCTTACCCAGCTCATAGCTGCAGGCCCTGCCATTGCCTGCCAGACCCCCAGGGATGCAGAGGCTGGGAAGGCGGCTGGGGAAGCGGAGAGGCCTAAGCAGCGTCCTCCCTGCGTGTCCTCCCCGCATGTCCTCCCCGCACACCAACAGCTTTCCGCACTCTTCCCAACCTTAAGGACCTCACTCTCTATCTGCTGCTCATCTCTTTCACTCAAGGTTTTAGTTAAATGAGATCTTTCCTTACACGATGCTGGAAAACGTTGAGAAAACCAAACCTAGGGCTTGATAAGCCCCGGAAATCAAAAGCTGTGGCGCTGTCTGTGCAGGCTTTCCTCACCCTCCCATCCTCCCTCTTCCCCTGTAATCTTCCTATCCCTTAAAGACAAGACAAAAGCTAGGTGTGGAGCAGGAGCATTAAGGAGCCATCAGAAGGTGACAAGGGTGCACCTACTGGAAGTTGCACAGGGCACGCCCTGAAGGCAAAAGGGGAGCATTTAGGCGAAGAATAACCTAGATTTCTTTTACTGTCCAGAAAAAAGTTAAGAGGAGAACTCTATGGTTTCTTGACCCGCACCTTCACCGGGATCATAAATGTTAAGCAAGGTCCGTACCGGCTGCCCCACAGAGGAGACCCAGCTGGGCGCACCCACCACACAGGTGCTCGAAGGTCACACAGCGCATCCTGTTTGGAAAGAGCCCTGGGTTGACGGGTCCTGCCCCCGTGCAGCCTGGGATCACACCATCCGGCTCCTCTAAGGCAGGGCGTTCTGCCTCCGCACGCGGGAGGGGTCCTTGCAAACCCCGAGCTGCTGCCTGCTGGACACCCAGAGCGACACACTTGCCGCAGCCCGGCACCCACGCGTGAGCCCAGCGAAGAACATTTGCAGAACATGCGCCCTCCCCTCACCCGCGAGCGCCGAGCGTGACTCCGAAGAGGCTTTAAGGACGTGGGCAGGGAAAGAGCGCGCGCTGCTGGCTTACTGGAAGGGGAGCGCCGGGTCGGGGAGCTGCAGAGGGAAGTAGGTGAGGAAGGGGATCCCCAGCTGGTAGAAACCTCCCTGGACGTGCGGGTCGAGCATGAGGGAGGCGTTGAAGGGTGGCCGCAGTCCCGGGGAGGTGGCCAGGGTGGAGGAGCCCACCCCTCCAGGCCCCAGCTTGGCGGCCCCCGGGACCTCGCCCCCTCCGGCCAGCTTCTGGCCCTGCCCTCCCGCCAGGATGCTGTCGATGCTGAAGCTCTTGGACCTGTCGGAGCTCCTGGGCGAGCTGCGGGCGGTGGGGCGCGGAGGGGTCCTCGGGTTATCCGCTGTGCGCGCTGCCGCCGCGCCCTGCACTGCGTCACCGTCACCGGGGTCCTTGTCCCGGGCCTCGCGTCCTGGCCAGTGCAGGGGTGCGTGCGGAGAGCCACTGTCCCCGAGGGCGGGGGGGCGCGCGGCGGCCGCGTGGTGGCCCGGGGACCCGGCGCCCGCCCGTCCCTCTCGGCTCCCCGCCGGCGGCTGCACCTTGGTGCCGCGATCCTGCAGCTCCGCGCCTGCCCGCCTGGACTCCGGGGCCCCGGCTCCGGGCTTGGGCTTCCTCTTGCGGCGACGGTAGTTGCCGTTCTCGAACATATCCAGGCAGCGCGGGTCCAGCGTCCAGTAGCTGCCCTTGCCCGGCCGCCCTTTCTCGCGCGGCACCTTGACGAAGCACTTGTTGAGCGAGAGGTTGTGGCGGATGGAGTTCTGCCAGCCCTGCCGGTTGTCGTGGTAGAAGGGGAAGCGGTCCATGATGAACTGGTAGATGCCGTTCAGCGTGACCCTCTGCTCGGGCGCGTCCTGGATCGCCATGGCGATGAGCGCGATGTAGCTGTAGGGCGGTTTCTGGGGCGGCTCGGCCCGGCCCGAGGCGGCCAGAGTAGCCGCGGGGGCGAAGGCCAGCGGCAGCCCGGGTCTCTCCGGGCCGTACAGATAGAGCATGGGCGAGGCGGCCAGAGCTGGCAGCCGGGGACCAAAGAGGTGGCTCATGGCGAGCGAGGAGCAGAGCGGTGGCGCGTCCTGCCAGGCCCTGGACGGTTAGGGACTGCGCCCTGCCTGCGGGCCCTCCAGAGGAACCCTCCGTGCCTCTGCCCTGGGCTCTGCTGTTCTCCCCAGCCGCTGCACGCTCTGTCCCCTCTTCATGGCTTTAAAAATGTTAAATAATTGTTGTAAGTTTGCTATTATATGTTGACTTAGCCCTGGAAAATAAATTGTCTATGATAAACAGTCGTTATGTTCTCAGCCCACCCACATTAATTAAAATTTCATTGCTGAAAAACTGCAAGCTTTTCCCTCCACGTGTCTTTTTGATACCAGCCAATCGTTTTCGGGGCTATTCCTTCATTTGTTTATAGAATTAGTCTGTTGATAAGTCCGCCCACCCAAGTTGAATCAAGCTGTGTTTATTTGGAAAAATTTCCGGGCACCCAATATATAAACGCACTGATCTGATGTTTGAAATATCACGTCCACCCCTTGACGCTGTAAGCACACACAGTCAGCGAGGCAGGATGTGCGCTCTAGGCAGGTCTGCCCAGCCAGGAAGGAGGGGTGGGGGGGGGGTGGGGAGCACAGGCTGCGTTTTACCGCTAGCTGGGGGGAGCCCCTTAACCTGGAGCCTCCCACAAAAGGTCTTTTCTTCTTCCTGGCCTGATAAGAGATGTAGAGATAACCCTGCCCTGCAGAAGCTTTCCCGGTATTTGAAACCTTTTATGCCTTGGGCAGCAGCAGGAGGGAGGGAGGAAGGATAGGAGGTGTGGGTCCTCACTTGCAGGCGGCAACACAGCCCCCCCAGGTCCTCAGTCACCCAGTCACCCTGTCCCAGGCAGGCACTCTCCAGAGACCCACAAGGCCAGGGCCCCAGGCATCAAGGAAGGGGGTGGACCCAAGAGCTGAGCCTCTCCAGAAGGGATGCTAAGGGCCTGGACACCTGGTCCAGGGCTCCCTCGAGAAAGGGTTCAGAATGAACCTGTGTGAAGAGCTGGGGCAGCAGTCGGGTCTCCCTGGAGGAGTCAAGGTCGCTGGCTAGGAGCACCATAAAAGGGGACTCTGGCGGCTGGGGGGGTGGAGGGGGCGGGTATTTGCCAATGTGGGTCTTTGCTTTATATTCTGTGCTTTCCTGTTTATAACAAGGAGGGGGGTTATAACAACTTTACAAGTGCACGCAGCTGGCCCGTGATTACATTAGGCATTTGGGAAGGCTGATCCCTCCCCCACACCCGCCCTAGGGTGCAGGCACCCGTTCTGGGTCTCACTTTACACGTAGCACTAATTAGACTTTGGATCAAAAATCCTGAGTGATGTGGACCCCAACCAAGCCGTGCCCTCTGCTCTGCACCACGCACTGGGGACGGGCACCTAGCATGACAGCATAGGCTTAAGATCTCTGCAGAGTATCCTTTTAAAGGAAACACTGCGGATAACTGAATTAGCACTGCGGATAACTGAATTAGCATTTCACTGAGTACAACATGGAGCAATGCCAAAGACCAGAGGGAGGTGAAAGGTGGCCTGGAGGTGCCCAGGTCAGCCCTCCTGGACCAGACTGGGGAGGTCACCAAGCTGGGACGCGTGCCCATGCTCAGGTGTTCTCCCCCCATCCCTCCCAAGACCTTAAGGGGGAACTCTGAGCTCCTAGACAAGGAATCCAGAAAGTACTGCAGCCCCTAGCTGGGTCCTGAAGGGGTGGGGGTGGGGCGGGGTCCTCTCAGAACCCGGTGTCAGTACACCCTTTTCAACCTAGGGCTAAAAAGGCGCCTCGATGCCCACGCCTTTGCACCCCAGGACCCCGGGGTCATCTGGCTTCCGGGTCTACGTCTCCAGCCAGTCCCTTGGCAGACAGACCCAGCTCCCAGCCTCTGTGCCCGCTCCGACAGGCTCGAGACCTAAGGCAAACCGGTGTCACGATGCAACCCCTCCCTCACCTCTGCACCTCGCTCGCTAGGACCTCGCTCGGAGCCCCTCCAGGAGATCTCTGGGGGCGCACACACAGCCCCCCTGGCTCTCGGGAAATGCGCAAGGTCTGGCGCATCTTGCCAACCCTAAGGCACTTTGGAGCTCGAACTGAGCAAGGATACTAGGTCGGATTCGGCGTGGGCAGGAGGTTGGCGGAGACCCGCCCGGCGACCCCCTTGGCGGGGCGGGGTTCTGTGGCGAGGGAAACCGAGCGCCGATTTGGTCTGCAGTGGGGAGGCCGAGCTGGACGCGTTCGCAGGGCCGGGAAAGGCTCCGGGGAGTACCGGCCCGGAACTCTCGGCTTGGGCTTGGGTCCTGGGTTCCCGGGGGAGCCAGGGAGGGGCCAAAGGCGGGAGCCGCCCAGGCTGGGCAGATTTCCATGTTTCCGGGGAGCAAGTCCCGGCCTAGAGCAGGAGCCGATGCGCCCTCGTGCGGAAGCCGCGGGCGGAGGCTGGAGAGGCCCAGGGGACCGCAGTGCCTGGCGACAGCGAGGTGCGTGGGTGTCCCCAGAGCCAGACGAGGACCCCGCAGCTCCTCGCGGTCCACAAATCCCCAGATGCAACCGGGAGGCGTCACCGAAGTCAGTAGTTGCGACTGGGACGCCCCCAACTCTGGGACCCGGGGAAGGCAGAGGGTCCAGCATCGGAGCAGAGCAGACGCCTCCGTCCGGACGGGCGGGAGAGAGCGGATGTGTGCTCCTCGGGAAGGCTGGAAGAAGCTGGGCGCGGAAGCCGA
The DNA here is from genome assembly GCA_004027915.1 of Capromys pilorides. Classification (NCBI taxonomy): domain Eukaryota; kingdom Metazoa; phylum Chordata; class Mammalia; order Rodentia; family Capromyidae; genus Capromys; species Capromys pilorides. The sequence continues at coordinate 7,509 of PVKN010008954.1, forward strand.
GGCCGGCAGCCGAGGCAGAGGTCCGAGCTCCGCCCACCGCCCAGCAACCACGCCCCTGCGCGCAGCGGAAAGCCGGGCGTGGAGTCCCCAGGAGTTTAGACCTCCTCTCCGCAAACGTAGCGCCCTAGTCCCTGAGGACTGACGACCAATTGGCAAGTCAGACACAGATACAACACCACACCGCCAGCGGGCTGGGGAGCACAGGGTGAAGCCGAATCGCCTTTGGACCCCAGAAAACCCTAGGGGTGGAGAGCCACAGAAATGCATTTCATGCGGCTGTGAAATCCCCTGCCCCGCTGCAGCTCTACGGAGCAGATGGCGGCCTCGGCCCCATTCTGCGGACCGCAAGCTGGAGCTGGCAGCGAACTTGATCTCCACGAGGAAGTATGCCAAAGACAAGACGAGCGAAAGGAGACAGCGCCCCGGCGGGCCGCCAGAACCCTCGGAGACCTCTCTCCCTCTCCCTCACAGTTTCTCTCAAAGACAGGATCCACCCACTTTACAGATGAGGAAACTGAGACCGGACATAGCACACTGCAAGACCAGGGAGCTGCCAAAGCCAGAACAAGGGCCCAAAGCCACACGGCTGTCCTCTGGAAGCAGAGGCTCAGGCGCAGAGAGGGATGGGTGGGCAGTCAGAGGTGACAGTGGGCCCTCTGCAGACCTGAAGCAAGCTTTACCCCGGAGCTGGGAGGCTGGGGAACCCCGGATCCTTCCTTACAAACCCAGGGACCCCATCTCCGGGGCTGCCCTGTCTGCTGGGTGGGGCTTTCCCAGTGACACATTTATTTATAGCTCAGCTCACCTTGTCCCCAGAAGTGACTGAAAGGCTCCTAACCCGCCCTGCCTGGCCCAGCTGATAAAGGAGCCAGCCAAGACCTAAAGGACCCTTTCTGTGTAGTTCTGCAGGAAAACCCCAGGTTCCTTGCTGGACCCAGACTCTGGGTCAGGGTCTTCGATGCCCACCTAGCCCGCCATCTTCCCCTTGAGAGACTGACCCAGAGAGAGCTCATGGCAAGGGGCAGGTCACAGGAAGCGCCCACCTGGCGTGTGCAAGGCCCAGAGTGAGCACTGGGCGTGGACAGAGCCTGAGGGACCCAGACTGGGCAGGGCAAGACGATCGGCTGGGAAACAACCTGAGCTCCCAGCCAGGACTGAGGTCCCCAGGGACAGAAGTGCAGCCCGCAGGTCAATCCCCAGCACCCAGCTCCAGTCTCCTAAAGGTGCCAGGGCCCTTGTGCGGCCTGGGCTCCTCCCACACCCACACACCCTGTCCCAGGAAGAAGTCCCCACCAGCCTTACCCTGGGAGCACCAGCAGCCAGAGAGGAGGCTTCTGCTCCCTTCCTGTAGGGCGGGAAAATTAAAAAAGTCCCAAGACATCATCGGGCACATGTTAAAGGTGGGTGGTGTCTTCCCAGGCATAGCAGCTGTCCTGGGGAGGGACAGAAGGGCTGAGAGGGTGGCTGCCACCCTCTGGCCTCCCTGAAACATTCCACCCCCTTCCTTGCATGCCTATGTTAAAAAGCAAACATTTCAAACGGGCTTGGTGAGCTGCGGCTATGCAAGACAGAGGCGGACAGGGCTCCCTTCGCTTCTCTGGGAAGTTTGGGAAAGCATTTCAAGTATGCAGTGTCAGAAAGCACTCAGGGAGGGTGGACAGCCCACAATGGCCCTGACCCAGCCTGTCCCTTCACCTGGACCAGCAGCACAGGTTCCCTCCCCCGCAATCCTAGCAGAACTCTGGATAAGGCATAAGACCACAGGTTTCTACTTACCGGCTCTGGTCCTGGCTGTCACACTGGGGTGTAAATTAGGGACACCCACAGAGGGCCTGGGCTCCCGAGGGCCCGCACAGGCTCTGAGACCCAAGTGCCTTCTGAAGACCTTGAGGTTTTGGTTAACAATAAATTCCCATCAGATAACCCTGCCCCAAGTCCCTCCCCTTTCTCAGATTCAGAGTGGAGATGGGAATCTGGGGGTGGGGGTATCTGGGAACTTCTTTCTGCCTTTCAGTGTAGCCAGCAGTGTTGGCAGCGCCCCCAGGCCTGGTGGGGAAGAGGAGAGGACCCACACACACACACAAGATTTATGAGTTACGCGCTCACTTCCCAGGACCCTTTGCTTTCCTCTCCCTTCTGAGTTCCATTTCTTGTAGGAGGTTGGGGGACAAAGACCTTCAAGGGGGACTTAGCCAGCCCCACAAGGAAGGTCAGGGCAGCTGTGGCCATCGTGGAAGGAGGCCCAGAGGGGCGGTTTGTTCATGCAGGCAGGTAGGAACTTCCAATGAATTCCTCGTCCAGGGCCAAGCGATCAGGACCCAGGTGCCCAGGGACTTGTATGGGTGAGGCTGAGCCACTCTGTCGGGGCAGTGGGCAGCACCTGCTGCCAGGGTCCTTAGAGAGCTGCGCAGCAGGACCCTGGCTGTCCCTCTTCCGTACTCCTAAGGTTGGGGTGTAGTCTCAGCCTGAGCAGGAGCCAGGGAACAGGGCTGCTGCCACTGCCTGCTGCCTGCTCCTACCGCTGCCGGCTGCCGCTGCTGCCACCCCAAGGGTCTGGGAGGGTGGCATGTGCTGGGCATCTGTCACAGCTGCCTTCTGGCCAGTCACAGTCCATGCAGCCAGGGCCAGAATCCCTACAGAATCCTTCCCCACCGTGATGTTTGGATCACTTTCATTTCATTTGCGGAAGCTGAAGGTTTCGATCCGCCGGGGCAGCGTCTTTTTGCTGGGTGTTCGTGGGGCAGACACGGCTTCCAGCAAACCAGGTCCTAGAGGACTGCTGGGTCCTTTTAGCCTGGGCCTTCTCCCTTCCCCACACCCCATTTTTCCCTGGAAGGCCCTGTTGTCATCCCCAAGAAAGAGGTGGCAAGGGAGAGTGCAAGTCCTGCACAGGCTGCGCCGGGTGCCCAAGGCTTTATGTCATCACCTGGTGGAAATGTGCGTGGCTGTGCGGCAGGAGCTGTGAACACTGAGCACGCAGGCAAGGCCTGGCCGCAGATGCCCCAGGTGTCTCATCCTCTTAGGAGCAGAGGCTGCTAAGTCTCTAGCCTGAGGTCGGAGACCAAGGGGAGCTCAGTCTTTAGAGCAGGAGCAGCCCCGGGCTGGTGTCTGGCACGCACCTGCACCGACCTGGTCCCTTGGCTTGAGGAAGCCTGGGATTCTCAGGAAAGCCCAAAGCCCCAGCCAGACACACCCAGGGACAGGTCTCTCCATTTCATCCACACTGTCAGGGCTGGGGTAAAGCCCCAAATACAAGCCTGAGTTGCTGGGAGTTCCCAATGGAACAGAAGGACCCTCGCCAAGCCCTCCTGGTGTGGAACAGGGACCCCCAGCTGCCCACTGCCAGCAGAGCCTTCTCTATAAAGTCTTCCTAGAGACAACACCACAGTAGCACTGGGGGTGCTCTTGCTGCACCCCTCTCCTCCTCCCTGCAGGCAGCTCCCAGGCCTCCTCCTTCCCAGGCACCGGGCACCCGTCTCCTGAGAAGCGCAGAGCCAACTTACTTGTCTAGCTCAGCCCTTCTCTCCTGGGTAAAGGTAGGCACCTGACCTGAGCAGAACAGAGTGCAGGGCCCAGGTGCGGGTGCCACCCCGTGGGGGGCACCCTCTCTCTTAGCTCCCTCCTCCTGCACCCCAACTGCAGCACGGTCCCTTGGTCTGCCCCAAGTCACGTCCTCCACTCCACAGTTACGGAAAGGAATAAAGTGCAGCCTTTGAGTCTGCAGAGCTTGCTACCTGGGGGCCATGGAATAAAGAATCTGTGTTGCGCATACGGAGAAATTCTTACTCTTCAGATTTGCCCGGTCTGTTCCAACGCGCGCGAGAGATAAAAACAAAAACACCGCCATTTCAACAATACCCAGATTCCACAGGGCCACTGCACCAGCAACGCTGCTTGTGGCGAATTCCAGTGGCTAAAATGCGTGATCCACATCCAGCTCCAGGGTGGCAAGGCACAGTCCTCCTCCTGCGGTGCCCTGGCACCTCTGGTGTCTCTCCGAGGCTGCAGGGGTTGCAAGTTTCAGCAAGGGGGACCGACAGAGCCCGGGGGACCGACAGAGCCCGGGGGACTAGCAGCCATCTCCCCAGCTACCATTGATGAAGGCAAGGTCGTCATCAAAATTAAAAAGATGAGATAGAACACAAGAGAAAAATCAAACCGTAATCTCCCTGTTATTTGATTTCTTGAAAAGATTAGCAAAATTTAAAACCATAGAAGGATCATATAGTCTGGGCGTGGTGGTGTACGCCTGTAATCACAGCTCTGGGGAGGCCGAAAAGGGGAGAATCACCATAAGTCTGAGCTGTGTAGTGAGACCCTGTGACAACGGAAAATATTTTTTTAAAGCATTATAAATTATTTTTTGCAGGAAAATGAAGTTTTACATATTTTCCCTCTAGTGGAATAAAGATTTGTAATTCAAATGGATAAGTAAAGGAATTTGAAATCCACCTCTGATTCGAGGCCACCAAAGGAGAAGACATTAAATATAGACTCAGTCCCTTGGGTTCTCACTGCCCCAGTCAAAATCCTCTCAGGGAAGCACACAGGGTAAAGAAGTCCGCATCTTAAGAAATCAGGGGACAGTGGGACTCACCCGGCTGGCAAATGGGGAATGTTTGTCCTTCCCTTCTTTCACCTGCCAAATTGGGGACAGCTGGACCCTGAGCCAGGGGGCACTGTTTTGTTTTGACAACTGATTTGTTTTTCTGCGTTTCACAAAATTCATTACAGCAAGTGAGCAGCTAGGCTAGGCTGCTCTCTCCCAAGAAGCCCGCGCAGGAAGCTTCTCAGGCGGCCGCAAGGAAAGAAAATGCCTAGGGTGAGAAGTTTTCAGGAAAAGCCTTTTCTGTGACTAAAAGGACACAAGGGACACGCTCCCTTCCCCATGGTCACACCCTGGGGTCTGCACGGACCACCACCTGCGCAACAAAAATAATCACAACAGGTGGGTTCACAGACATGCCCTGGCTTCTTCGTTTTTTAAAGCAAGAACACAAACACGCCATTTGAACTTTGGGCGAAAAAACATCATGGGTTTATTTTAGAGTAAATACAACAACTAAGACCACATAAGACAAACAGATGAAGTTAATCTTTTTTTCTTTTAGGAATATTGGGGTGGAATCTATTATACAAAACCATCGGACTTTGTAAATAAAAAGCATCAGATACTCGACTTTATCCACCTAGGAAAAATAAATTAATTTCTTGTTTTGTGAAAAACCTACAGCTGGGGAAAAAAACTATAGCTCACCCACATAGGTTTCTTGAATTGAATTTGGCAGGAATGGTTGGGCAAGATGAAAAAATTATCCAGTGACCTCAACTTTAAATATTATATTAATGGCTCTGAACAATAACAACAAAAATAGCCTGATTACAAATCCTCCACACATTTTTACAGCACGGTTAGAGAAATTTAAAATTACACACAGCACACACATTATCTATAGGGACCCCATACACCTATGGGGCTTCGCTACAGAGAGTCATTCGTGGGTCGCTATGGGATCTGGTCCATAACTTAATCACTGAAGCCCCTCGGGGGCGGCGCACAGCTTCCAGAAGGGGAGGCTCTGAATCGATACTCGTTTCGCTGGCTGCGGCCCTCTAGTGGGGCTTGCTGGGGGTCTCAGAAACGGGGTGACGGGGTAAAGTTACCTGCGCGCTTCCAGCCGGCTCCGGGCCTGGGAAAGAGTCGGTGGACAGGTTGAGTTTCTCTGCGTTCTGTCTGCAGCCTGCGCTGTCGGAGAGGGTCTCGCGGGAGAGAGGGGGACCGAGGGCGGCCAGGGCCGGCGTCAGTACTTGGAGCAGTCGTAGGAGTAGGGGGCTGCGTGGCGGTAGAGGGACGGCGTGGCCCTGTAGGGCAGCTGACAGCTCGCGTTGCTGACTTGGGACTCCCCAAGGGCCGAGTTTTCCATTCCCAGCCGGTGCGAGTTAAACATCTCCCGGACGTTCGGGAACGGCTGCTGCTGGGCCGCGAACGCGTGCCCAGGAAGGTGGTTCAGGTCCCCGCCGTGGTTCAGGTACCAGGAGGCCGCCTGAGCAGGCGCCGGCGGGGGCTGCGGGGCGGGAGGCGGCGGGGCCTGCGGGTGGTGGTGGCCGGGGTGCTGCGGCTGGTGATGGGCGGCGGCGAGCGCGCCCTCCTGGCCGGCCGCGAGGTTGAGCGCGCTCAGCGGCGACGCGGGGCCGCTCGGGTGGTCCGAGAGGGCCTCGTCCAGCGCAGGCGGCCCGCACACGTGCGCGGGCCGCTCGGCGCCGGTGTACAGGCTCATGGCGCGCATGCTGCACTGGTAGCCGCCCGCGGCTCCAGCCTCCAGCCCCTGGGCGCACGACTGCCCGTAGGCGGCGGGAGGCGCGGCCGAGTAGGGCAGAGCGAGCTGCGGCACCGGGAGGCCGGCGCGCCCGGCCGCGGGGCTCAGCTCCGGCCCGGGCGGCGACGAGCGCAGCGTCATGATGTTCTCCACGCTGAAGCCCGGCAGCCCGTTGGGCGCCGCGGCGTGGTGCGCGGGCGGCGAGCCGTCGGGGGACGCGGCCGGCGAGGACGCGGCGCTGCGCGGGCTGCCCTGCAGCGCGCTCTCGGGACTCAGCGTCTCCACCTTGGTGATGACCGGCAGCGCGGGCGACGCCGCCTCGCTCTTGATCACCACCTTCCGCTCGGCCTCCTTGGGGGCATCGCCGAGGGGCGGCCCGGCCTGGGCGCCCTTGGCCGCGGCGGGGGGCGGCTCCTTGGGCGCGGCGCGCTCCTCCTTCTCCCGGGGCACGTCCTTCTTCTTGAAGCGCCGCCGCCGCCGCAGGAAGCTGCCGTTCTCGAACATGTTGTAGGAGTCCGGGTCCAGCGTCCAGTAGCTGCCCTTCCCGGGCTTCTTATCGTCGCGCGGCACCTTGACGAAGCACTCGTTGAGCGAGAGGTTGTGGCGGATGGAGTTCTGCCAGCCCTGCTTGTTCTCCCGGTAGAAGGGGAAGCGGTCCATGATGAACTGGTAGATGCCGTTCAGCGTGATCTTCTTCTCGGGCGCGTTCTGGATCGCCATGGTGATGAGCGCGATGTAGCTGTAGGGCGGCTTGACCAGGTCCTTGGGCGCCGCGGGCGGGTGGTGGTGGTAGGGCGCGTAGGGGCGGCCCACGCCCGTGCCGTACTGCTCCGGGTGGCCGGAGTAGACGCCCATGGGCCCGGCCATGCCGCCGTAGCCGCCCGCCGCGCGGTAGTAGTTCTGCTCGCCCAAGTAGGGCACCACTCCCAGGGCGCTGGGGTCCGGCACGGAGTAGCGCGCCTGCATGCTGCGTGGCCGCCGGAGGCCGCGGGGAGGAGGCCTGGAGCGTGCGGGACGGCGCCGGGGGAGCCCGGGCCCGGGCGGCCTCGGCCTGCGGAGCGCGGCGCGGCTCAGCGCCCCGGGCGGCTCAGCATCCTGGAATGCGCGCCCCGGGCCCGGCGGCGGCGGCGGCGGCCGGGCGGGCGGCGGCGGGGACGCCACGCGCGCGGGGCACGGCAGGGCCTGGCCGCGCACGCAGGGGCCTCCGGCGGCTCCTGAGGCGCGCCCGCGACTCGGCAGCCCCGAGGGTCGGCGCCGGGGGCCAGAGCGCCTGCCCTGCCGAGCCTGGAAAAAGAGGCGAAGGTCCCTTTTAGGGATTGGGAAAAGTTTCAAAAGTCTTCTTGCGGAAAGCCAGTTTTTACTTTCCATAGGCCACGCCCCCTCCCGGAACTTTGATCCAATCCGCGGGCGGCTGTGGGACAGTGGCGCCAATCAGGACGAGGCGCGCTCGAACTCGGCGGCTCTAAGACCCAGCCGCGGACCGCGAGTCGCGGACGGCTCCGCCGGTGCTGGCACTGGCGCTCGCCGACCGGCGGTCTACCGAATTCCGTTTATCGCTCGACGCGTTTAGTTCCAGGGCCCAGGAGCCCGGAGCGAGCAAACAAACAAACAAACAAAACAGCATGACAGACGTTTGTGCAAAAACAAAGTGAAATCCAGAATAGAGCCGGTTGCTGCAGCAGTCGCCTGCTCCTCCCAGCCGTGCGCGGCCAGGTCGCGAGGGTTTTATTCACGCGCCATCGCGCGGGTCACTCATCCCGGGCCCAGGTGACGCCCCAGCGCTGGCGCCGGGCTGCACCGAGGTCTGCGGGCGTCGTACCCACCGAGTCGAACAGGGTTGCGGCCAGAGGATGCTCCCCGCCGTCGGAGATGGCCTCTCCGGGGAGGTCAAGTCCCCGCCCGGGCCAACGTGCCGGCTGCATGGAAGCGACGGGCACGGGGCGCGGGTCGGGGAGGGCGCGGTCCGATCTTTTCTCCTTGGCCGCCGGGGACCCGGGCTCCGCGGTACCTTCCCTCCCTCCTGCGGCCCCGCACTCCCATTGTGACCTGGGTCACAATGTGGTGACCCAGGTCCAGGCCGACCGGAGAGAAACCCGAGCCGCCGCCGTCCGCGGGCCCCGGGCGGCACAGTGCGCGCTGCGCTCGGGCGCCAAGGCCGTCGGTACCGGACTCGCCCAGGGGCCCTGTCTGTGTTAGTGCTTCCCCGGCTGTAGGCTTTGGAAAGGTGAGCTGGGATCCAGGCTGCTCGGTGGCCAGGCCCGGTACGACTGCGGGCGCCGAAGACGTCTCCCGGATTCTGCGGTTCGTTTGCAGCTGGACTTCAGTAAACGAGGGGTGCCACTCCGGGCCCCCTCCTGCCTCTGGGAGTCCCGCGGAGAGCTTGTTTACTTGTGGGCTGGTTGTTTATTCCTGCAACACCTCCAGTAATCGGACTGCGCTCTACCCGCTTGCGCAGGGCGCGCGGCCTCCTTGGCCTGGGCTCCTCGCGTGGCGCAGGCCCGCAGGTGGGAGCGCGGTGCCCCTGTCCCACTCGAGTCCGCTCCTCTCCGCGAAGGGCGGTGGGAAAGCCGCGGGGCTGGGCTGTGAGCTGCGGCTCCCGGGGATGCCTCGCTCATTTTTTAAAGAACAGTAGAAGCAGGGGGCGAGCATTATTAACTGTCTCCTGCTACATTCAAATTCAGAAGGAAAACACAGACCCGATTTTTACTGCTTTGAACACTCGACTTCAGAAACACTGTATTTTTACGATAGTTCTAGGTTCCTTCTCTGACTTGCTCTTTTTCTTTGCTTTTTGAAACAATATAAGTGAAAGCTGCCCATCCAAAACTCGCCGGGGAAACGGTTCGAGACTTCTCCGTCACCCACATTCCCAAGACAGCATTGTTATTTTTAATACCTCTCCTGTCTCCTCGCATATTGCTTTCAAATAATAAATACTCTAGGTGGAAAAAGTGTCTTTCTCCGCAAACGCGGCTGGCACACTGACTTCTCCGCGGGATTTCCTGCAAAAACTCCCTCGGACTGCGGGCTTCCTGGAGGAGGAGGCATTCGCCCTGCCGAGTGCGAGTGCGTGAGTGAAATGGCTTTGTTACCACCAGGGCGAAACCCAAACAAGCTAAGGGTTCGGGAGGCGCCCTTCTGCAGGGCGCGGGTCGGGCCCGGGGCACAGGGCTCCTGATGCCGACGGGGAAACCGCGCCGACTGCCTGCTGCGCGGGCCGAGCACGTCCAGGGTTCGGGAGCGGAGTCCACACCGGCTCAGGACATGCAGCGTCCCAAGTGTCCAGCGTCCCCCGGGACCACGAGACAGAGGCCCGCGCTCCTCTCCTGTACTTCCAGTTCCCTCTGCCAGGGACCGCCGGGCTCCTCCGGCGGCAGGCGCTGAGAACTCTATGGGCGTGGGCGCCCCCTGGCGGCACGCCTGGGAACTGCTTTCCGGCAGCCGGCCGCGCGGTTCCCGGGAAAGTGCTGCCTCCTGCCGGGCGCGCCCCTCGCTGCATGCTGTTGCCGGGGCCGCGGGAGGGAGAGGACGGGGTGGCTGTGGCGCTTCCCAGTGAGCTCCAGCAGAGGACACGGGCGCGGGCGGGGGGCGTTGGGCTGCTCTCCTTGTGGGTCCAATCCTCCCCCAGCACCGTGCGCCTTTCCCCTTGGGATTAGGGGAAGGGCGCAGAGGATAGGGCTGCTCCAGGTTCCAGGAGCCCGAGGAACTCACCCTTGGGTAGAAATCAGTGCTGCTCCTTAAAAAACAAACATGCATGACTGGGCAAGGCGGCGCAGGTCTGTAACCCCAGCACTGTGGCAGGCTGAGGCAGGAGGGCTTCAAATTCAGGCCTAGCATGAGAATTGAACAACTTAGTGAAGTCCTGTCTCAAAAATTAAGAACACAAAAAGTCTTCTTAAGGGCTAGAGATGTAACTCCAGTTTTGGGTTAAATCCTCACTGTTTCTCCCCTAAATAATCCACAGTCATTCGGGCCCTAGAAACTCTCTTTTGCAAGATGAAGCCCGTGTTCCCGACGGAAGCAGCTCCGGCTGTAGCACCGGTCCTAATGGCTGGGCCCATGAGGTCTCAGCTAAGAGCTGCAAGGAGCCCCGCGTGGAGGCGCTCGCCTGTGATCCCAGCCCTTGGGAGGTTGAGGCAGGAAGACTGCGGAAATTCAAAGCCAGCCTGGACTACGAAGTGAAGCCCTGTCTGAGAAACCCAGCCCGCCCCTGAAAAGGGGTCCAGTGAGAGTGCAATGGAGGACCCAGATGGAGGGGACTTGAACGCTGACAGCACAGCCGGAGGTGCTAAGGAAGTGGAACGCGGCGGCGGACAGTCTCCTGGGGCTGAGATTCTCCCGCGTGATAATGACGGTGGCCAGGTGAGAACATGTCCCGTCTGCAGGAGGGCATGTCCGAACATCCAGGCGGGCCCTTGCCTTCTCTGGGACTTTAAATAATTCTGCCAGGCTGGGCAGGCTGCCAGGCCTGTGCTGCGCTGTGGTGTTTCCTGAATGTTCTTGCAATCAAAGTTTTGGGGAAAAACACTTTTTGTTCCTTGCCCTGAAACTTAGAAGAAAAAAAAAGAAAAAACAGATGGGACAGAAAGTGAAAGTCATCGGTGGAAGGACATTCAAGGCATTCTGGGAGGGCCCAGAGAGGCGCAGGTCCTCTCTCCTCTGGGCGTTTCTAGAATCTAACCACCATACCTGTGGCTCACATTCTAGTGTCTCGTGGCTCCTTTTTAAAGAGTGAGCTGTGGAAGGTACTGCTTGGTTTTAGAATTCAAGGGCTGCCACCATTAACACAAAGAGCAAGACACCCCATAGGGTCCTGCACCTCTGAAGCACCCCACAGACAGGCCTGTGCCTCTGGTGTCACAGCGGCTTCTCAGTGCTGCCCTCCGCGGCCTCCATGGTGTCCAGAGACCACATCACAGTGGGCCCCGGGCACCTCACCACTGACTGACAGATGGTCCGGTTGGGCTGCCCCAGCAAACACCCATGAAGCCTGCTGGATCTGGAGGCACCCCCAGACGGATGTGGCCACCCCTCCTCACAGGTGCAGGGGCCTGGCTTTCCGTTGGCCCCTGGCCCATGTTCCTTCTGCTGCCCAGAGCTCAGTGTCCCTAACTCAGGGTCAGAGCGGGTCCTGTCCTGGCCTCGGGGCCACGGAAGAGTCTGTCCTCTGCCCACACAGGTGGGCAGCCAACCTGGCTCCTGCAGCTGTGTCCCCCACCCGATCTCTGTGGCCCAGGCCCGTGCTACCACCCTCCCTGTGTGTGTACCGTGGGTGCCCTGTGTTCACTGAGTGAACAGGACAGCCTGCTTACAGGGGCACGGCCTACAGACATCTCTGTGGTACAGTGGGGAAACTGAGGCTGGGAGGTGCTAAATTCCTGCCCAATGTGGCAGTGGTCCCTTAATCATGACCTGGCTGGAGCTTTAAGTTGGTAGAGCAAGGGCCGGCAGTTATAGCTCAGTGAACTAAGCGCTTGCTTAGGGAAGCGCAGGGACCAGGGTTCAGTTCCTGGCCTCGCCTGCCATGCCCACCCTACTCTGAGCTGGGCTGGTGATGGAGTCTGGGCACGGTGGTGCACGCTGTAATCCCAGCCGCTGGGAGGCAGGACACGGGGATCACTATGAGTCTGGGCTGCGTAGTGAGACCCTGCAGAAAAAAAAAGAGATAAATTGGCAGAGCAGCAGCTCAGCATCAGTAGCGGCCACCGCGGCTGTCAGGGCTGTGTAGACGCTGACAGCGGCGTAGGCAGCAGGCCTCAACCCTGACCTTGCTGTGGGAATTTTTTTTTCTTTTTCTTTTTCTTTTTTTTTTTTTTTTTTTTTTTGTGGTACCAGGTCTGCCAGGCAGGCGCTTATTCTACTGAGCTATCTCCCCAGCCCTGTGTGTGAAATTTTAGATTGTTTTTTCCTTTTGTCAGCTTGAAGCCCTGTGCTAAACACCAGCAGCAGCACATGGGCTCACTCATGGCACCTGCAAAGTAACTCTGTCCCCTGCAGGACCTGGGTTATGTAATGAGGCTGAGATGTAAGCTCTGAGCCCCAGGGGCTGAACCCAACCCAAAAGCCCCCTGGGCAGCTTCAGCCAAGACTCACAGGGCCATATTGCTGTTGGGGTCTCCCTGGCTGAGCACTGTACCAGGGGCCTTTGGGGACTAAAGGAGCAGGGACACAGGGCCCCAAAGAGGGCCAAGCATGGCCCTGGGGTCAGTGCTGCCCAGCCTGGAGCCTCCTCTGCCCTGTGACCCTTGCCATGGTTCTGCGCCCCCTCCTCCAGGGTGGCATGGAGCTCGGGACAATGGGATGGCATCTGTCCACTGCACTGTGCTTCTGCTCCATGCTCTGGATGATGACCAGGCATCACCCCAAAGGGGCCTCGGCCCTCACAAGTGCCCACTGCCCTGACATGGCCTTATGGGCCACGTGGCACCAAGACCCAGCATCCGCCGTGTCTCTAGGCTAACACTAGGCATGGTGCAGCTGGTTGCCCTCGGCCCCATGGATAGGCTGAGGCCTTAACAGTCAGACAAGATCAGGAGCCGTACCAGGGTGTCGCCTGTGTCCCGCCTTCCCAGTGCTCTGTTCCCACTCCACGAAGGACCACAAGGGCAAGACTCCCCCTCCATGCTGGCCACCCCTACCCAGGGGGGCTGTGCAGGTGGGAGACTGGGGTGAGGAGGAGCAGGTCCAGCCCGGCCTCACTGCCGCTTCAGAGAGCACTTCCTGCCCTGATGGTCCTCCTCCTCAGCACTGCACTGGGCAGATTCAGCCACTGTGGGACGTGCGTGTGTGCAGATCTACATCCACTGAGACCTACACGTCTCCTACAAGCATGGTTCAGGGTCTCTCTTTCCGCGTCCCTCCTTCCTGAGCAGCAAGCCCTCAGCAGACCACAAGCCACACCAGCCTCTCCTGTGGGTGTTGGGTATTTTGTCCCAGTGACAAGAAAGCGACGGGGACAAGCAACAAGACACTTTCCATTCTCTGCATGTGTGTGTATACAGCCTCAGCAGTGGCGTTCTCCTTTCTCCTGACCACACCTGGTAGACACTCATGAAAGAGCACTCACAGAGCTGCTTCCGAGTGGCAAGGGCAGAGTGCACTTGAAGCGCCAGGGAGCGTGCGGAGCATTCATGGCAGTGTGTCTTTTGCTACAGGCATGTTTTGTACCAACACACAGGATGCTTTCGTGGGCCCCCGGGAGACCCACTTGGTCACCAGGCCTGTTCCACTATGTGCTTTCCAGCCAGGCTAGGAGGAACTTACGACATTCACCAGGCAATGCCGTGGCAGACTTCAAGACCCTACGTGAGCACGCACGGGACTGCCAGACCCCAGAGCAACAAGGGCCTTGCAGCCCAGCTGTGACAAAGTCGATTTACAACAAAACCTGCTTCGTGGCAGCCAGCGCACGACCGTCCGTGGGTGCCGAGCCCCCTTCTCCGAAGGCTCCGCGGCCGCGGGTGACCGTGCCCTGCACACAGGAGGTGCCACAGCGGCCGCAGGGGAGGCCCTAGGCCTAGGCCTGACTCGCCCTTCGGTCGGGTGTGTGCTCCTGGGGTGCTGGGGCTCTGCCCGGCACCCTGAGCCCGGCCCGCTGCCGCCAGCTCTGTCCGTGAAGGGCCGTAGGAGGCCCCCCTGTAGTCCACTGATCCCAGGTGGGGCGCAGGCCGATCGCAGTGACCCTGGGTGCTGGCGCGCGTGGTGGAGGTGAAGCGGCAGCCCTGGCTTCCCTCGCGGCCAACAGAGGTTTGTGTGCCGCACACAGCTATTGAGGGGCCCTCCTATGCCTCCCCGGTGACCCCTGGCTGTCGCCTCCTCGTGCCCTGGCCTCCAGCCGGCGTGCGTTCACGCGAGAACCTCGGGGCCCATCGTGGTCACTGCCGGGGCCGCGTGTCCCCAGTCTCCCACGGGGAGGGAAATTCGGGCTGGCTTCCCGGGAGAGGCGGCCTCTAGGATCTGGAAGAGAAGCCCGAGACCGTTCACTTTGACACCCCAGAGGCCAGCAGGGCGCCAGTCCCAGGACCCGCTGAGCTTTGCTGGTACAGATTCCAGCCCGAGGCCGGACATCCACCTACGCGAGCCAGTCCGCGGGGTCTGCGCATGCGCGATACGGTCCTTCCCGCCGCGGCCCCGCCTCCCAGGCAGTACGCAGGCGTAACCCGGCTCGTAGTAGTGACGTCACCACGCGCCAGACTCGGCCTGAGGGGCGTCGCACAGTGAAGGCGTAGCCATGGAGCTGAGGGCGGGTGAGGGGCGTGGGGAGGGGGACCCCGGGCTAGGCGTGTGGACCCCGGGCCTGCGGGACTGGAAGGGCTGGGCTTGCGGGCTCCGACCCGGCGTCCGGGGAAAAATTCTGGAAAGAGTGAGGCCAAGCGTGAAGACGCCAGCCTGTACCCCTAGACCTCGGGAGGCTGAGGCAGGAGGATCGCGAGTTGGAACCCAGCCAGGGCAGCTCAGTTGCGCCCTGTCTCAGAACAAAACAGAACCCCTGAAAGGTGGTCGCGCAGGGACTGCCCTCGCGGTGAATTGGGGGCGGCGCCAGCGGGACGTGAGGCTGGAAACCAGTTTATGTCCACCGAGGCGGGAGTAGCCCTGAGTAGGGCGCCGCCCTGGCTCCTGTGTGCAGCGTTCCCAGACCTACGGGCAGAGGCAGGCAGGAGGCTCTGGGCCAGAGACTGCAGGACCGGCAGACTGGCTGCTGGGGGGCGGGGGGACGGGGAGGGGACTGCAGGGTAGAGCTCGGGTTGGAAGGGCAGTCACAGACGTGGCTTTGCCCCTGGACGCGTGCAGCCCACTCATGCGCTCCCCCAGCCTAGCGTCAGCCCCTCGCCTTCCTGTCTTCCTACCCTTCCCTGCAGAGCAGGAACCTGTCGATCCCTTGTCCCTTTCCTGTGCCCGCAGCTCCTGCGCCACGAGGATGCCAGTCCCTCCCGGTGTTACTCAGGGTCAATGTGAGCATCAGGCCAGGAAGGGACACCTCCGGGTCCCCCAGGACGGGCACCTGTCAGCTGAGAGCAGAGGAGTGGGGCGTGAGCCCATGTGCTGACCGAGCATGCAGGGCCTGGGCAGGAGCCCGGCCCTAGATGTGCTCTGTT
Source organism: Capromys pilorides (assembly GCA_004027915.1). Taxonomy (NCBI): domain Eukaryota; kingdom Metazoa; phylum Chordata; class Mammalia; order Rodentia; family Capromyidae; genus Capromys; species Capromys pilorides. Next base: position 22,921 of record PVKN010008954.1, read on the forward strand.
GCCCCTGCACGTGGGCTGGAGCTCATTCCCTGGCACCCCCTTGCCGTTACTGATGAGTGACCCGCTTTGTTCTCCAGGTGTCTCCAAGCAGGACATCCGGGAGCAAATCTGGAGCTACATGGAGGCGCATGACGTGGCCGACTTCCCTCGGCCTGTGCACCACAGGATCCCCAATTTCAAGGTACTGAGCCTTTCTGGGCCTCCTGTGTGGACCATGCTGCTCCGGCTGGCCGGCTGGCTGTTGGCGGGCTCCTGCCTGTCCTGCCTGTCCTGCCCTTCCCGCCGCCCCGCAGCCGCTGTTACATGCAGGGCCCCCTCCTGTGCTCTTACGGCAGCGCTGAGTTCTGTTGAATGCAAAGCAGTGTTGTGCTGTTTGTTCTGTGTCTTTCGCAGTTCAGGGGATTGGAACCCAGGGCCTTCCCACCTTTTTTTATTTGATTTGTTAGTTTTTTGTGGTACTGGGGATTGAACTCAGGACCTTGTGCTTGCCAGGCAAGCACTTATTCTATTGAGCTATTTCCCCCCCCCCCTTTTTTTTTTGAGATAGAGTCTTCCTAAGTCTCTGCATTGCCTGAGCTGGGCTGGAACCTGAGATCCGCCTGCCTTGGCCTCCTAACACCAACCTGAAGCCTGTTGATGCCGTGACACTGCCCAGGGCAGAGTGAAGCCCCTGGAGGGGAGCGCTGCCTCCAGTGGCCCAGGAAGAAAGCGTGGCTTGCCCAACCTAGGCCTCAGTTTCCCCAGTGTTCAAAAAACAAGACAGCCCAAGCTGCCTGTTCATGTAGTTCTCGTAGAAGAATATTTGCTTGGAAGGAGCACCATGGCAGTGCGTCAGCTCAGGCTGCGTATTTTCTGAGAAAAAGGAGATACTTTTGCAAACATAGATTCCCATGCCGGGCCTGAGGAGCCAGCCTGTGGCTCCCAGCGCCGCCGGCTGGACTCTGTCCCAGGTAGGGCTGGCTCTGGCCCTCACCGGTTCCTAGCCACCCCTTAAAAAGCGGTTCCTTGGGGTGCTTTCTGCAGGTGCTGTACTGTTGCAGTGCTCGGCACCCCAAGGAGAGAACAGTATGTGGAGCGGGGGCAGAGGAAGGGCCCGGAGTGAATTTAAATCCTGACTCGTGGACCAGCAAGAGGGCTCAGCGGTGTAAAGCACGTGCTTAGGCAAGCTTAGGCAAGCACAGGGACCGCGGTTTGATTCCTGGCACCACATGCTGCACCAGCCCTGTTCCCAAGGCAGGCTGAGCCGGCCATAATACAAAAAGTTAAAAATTAAAAATCCTGATTCATGAGCTGGACATGGTGGCATACACGCATCATCCCAGCACTTAAAGGCTGAGGCAGGAGGATCGCATGAGTTGGAGCCAGCGTAAAACCAGAACCGAGCAAACCAAAGAAGGAAATCGGGCTGGAGAGATAGCTCCATGGCACAAGTGCCTGCCTGGCAAGTGCAAGGTCGTGGGTTTGAACCCCGGTCCCGCAAA
>PVKN010008955.1:0-24400 GCA_004027915.1 Capromys pilorides
CCCAAGCTTCCAAACGGAGACTGGCAGCGGCAGCCGCTTGGCTCTGCCCAGGCACGGGGTGGGGGTGGCAGCCAGGCAGGGGGCCAAGCCAAATGCCACCAGGCTGGGCACAGGAGTTACCAGCCTAAAGCACCGACCCCACCAGCCCTCAGCTTAGGAACTTCCATTCCAGAGCTTTGAGGGTAGAACATTTGGGACCCAGTGAGAAGTGGGGGTCTAGCAGGCAAAACGAGGTCCCCCCAGCCTACAGGCAGGTCCCCAAGATCCTGCAAAGATGGCACAACCTGGTATTGCCAGGGTGACAGGCTGGGTAAAAATAAACTGGACCCGCCCCGGGGGAGCTAAATCAAGGGACCCAGGTGGAAATGCCACTCTGGGCCACCAGCTGCCCCCGCCCCACCCCCGGCACAGAGTGGCAGGGCTGAGAATACCCAGTGCCCACGGAAGCTTAGATTCTATACAGGAAAGGCCGGGCATGTGGTCCCCACATCTCAGTGGGCACCACAGCTTGTAACCACCTGGGTAGATACTGAAGCCACCGAGAGCCTTGCATTTTATGCTAAGTGAAACACCCTTGTCCTCCACACTGACTGTTTGACAGGCAAGAGGGCCCCCCAGGCTGCGCTTGGCCTGCAGCAGGACAGTACTGAAGACCAACGCCTTGCCATGTGGCCTTCCGAAGCTCATAGCGCCCCGACCCCCGCAGACCCTGCCCAAGAGCCTTCCCTACTGCAGCCAGCACTGCCTCAAGGACAGGACACTCCCTTGTTTATCAGTCACTGTCTGCCCTCCCACCAGGCCTGGCACCTTTGCTGGTTCTTCCCGCCGAGCCCCCAGGGCCTAGAACAGGGCCTGGCACCCAAGACTCACTTGGTAAATATTTGTTGAAGGAATGCACAGGCCCCCAGCTGTACCCCCAGCACGAGGGCTCTGGCTAGATGTGGGAGAGGGCATCTGGCCCAGCATGGATGAGGGCAGGCCTTGGGTGGAGGATACCATGGGGGTCAGATGCCCATCTGCCCAGGCGGAAGACGATCTGGAAGATCAGGGTGGTAAGGAGGGGCACGTTTCAAATGGGGATGAGAGGATGCGTGGGCAATGTGGTACAGGTGAGAGGATAGACCACCATTCTGCCCCCTTGGCAGGATTTAGGGCACTGGCTCCTGCCTTTGACCTTTGCCATGAGTGACCCTGCTTTGGGACTGGTTAGCCAAGTATAAAAGTAAGCACTCACTTCCCATTGGGCAGCTTTAAAGCATTTTCTGCACATTGGCTCTTTATATCCCTGCTACAACCCTGCTTCCTAAATGAGGAGGTAGGGCCCAGAAAGGCAGAGCGACCCGCCCAAGGTTTCACAGCTAATGGTACCGGGTAAAGAACTAGAGCCCAGGAGGCTGGCTTCAGAGCAGTGCTCACCCTCCTCAGTGCCCTGAGTAGGATTCACGGAGGGAAACAAAGGTCAAGGCAATGAGCAAGGCTGCGACACAATGAGCCCATGGTGCCTGTTAACTATCCTTATGATTTTCAGGATAAACATCCATTTTGCTGTTATTTTCCAAAGGCTTTCCCCTGCCACCTATCTTTCTTCCTCTTTCCTTCTCCAGAGACAGAAATGGGGAACCAAACCCAAAGGATTGGGCTGGGGGTGCAGCTCAGTGGTAGAGCACTTGCCTAACACAGATGAGGCCCTGGCTTCTATGCCCAGCACCACAAAACAAAAACAGCCAGAGGAGCAGGGTGTGGTGGCACACGCCTGTAGTCCCAGCACTTGGGAGGCTGAGGCAGGAGGATCCGTGCAAGTTTGAGACCAGCATGGGCTACAAAAAGTGAGCTCAAGGCCAGCCCGAACTGAATGGAGAAACCCTGTCGTAAAAAAAAAAAAAAAAAAAAACAGCCAGAGGATTAGTGCGACAGTGCCACAGAGGACAAGAGTCTTAGAATTTAAGGCTCCAAGTTCTATAGGAAGGGAGAGGTTGGGGTGGTGGACGCCATGCGGCCAGCTCAGGGCTGGTGGCTGGCAGCTCTGGGAGTGGGGAGGCTGACTTAGCTCCAGGCATCAGCTCTAGCCAGAGCCAGGTGCAAATCCCGGTGTGGGTGTGACTCCTGTTCTGTGTGCTGGGGGCACAGCCCATGTGCACACGGTACCATGTGTGCCTGGGTAAATGCATGTGGGGCTGCAGCTGTAACAACGCCTGGGTCTGAGTGGGTGCAATGTGGGTGCTGGGTGTCAACCAGGCTCTCGAATAAGTGTGTGCCTGCTGGGTGTCAGGGGCCAGCCCTTCCCATGCGTGTGACTGTGTGTCTGCATTTGTTGGGCAGAGTTCCCCAGCTTCGGCACTCTTCACCCTTGGGGCCAGTTGTTCTTTGTGGTGGGCACTGTCCTTCCAGGGCATCCAACAGCAGCCTAGCCTCCAAATACTAGGAACAGTGGCCCCTACAAGTGTGACAACCAAAAATGCCTGCAAAGGTCCCCCAGCGCACAGGCGCTCCCGACACTGGGTGACGGGGCGTGTGCGCAGTACGTTGGAGAGTGTTACCGCCTCTGTGTGCTCTGGTGTGTTCCCATGTGCTGGCTGTGGGGGTGTCCAGTGCTCACTCACATGGACATGTCTAGTACCTCACAGTGTTGCTGTGTGCACGGGTTGTGTGCTTCTCGTCATGTCTGTGGGTTCCATGCACTGCTGTGTGTTTGATGGTGGTAACACAGTCTGTACATGTGTTTCATAGCATGGCATGGTGCAACTGGCTGTGTCCCCGTGACTGCGCCCACACACACCTCCCTCGTATGTCATGCGGCATAGATGTGTTTGGGTGCGGTAGTGCATCTCTAGGTGTCTGTGTGGAGGGCCGAGCCTCTTTGTGTGGCTGCCTGTGACTGTGTGTGCCTGATGGAGAGTGGCGCAGGATGCCAATGTGTGGCGGTGTGTGATTCTTTGTGCCCAAATGTGTCAATGAGACTGTGTGACTGTGTGTGAGATGGACCTGGAACACCCCATGATGTGGCTGAAGCCAGTATTTGCAAGCAGCCACCTGGATGAGCTGGCCCCCACCCCCATGCTCTGCCTGCCTCAGACTAAAAGTTGCCCCCTGAGGCTAGGGAGGGGGTCGGGTGCACGTCTGAGTTGTCTCTTCCTCCACTTTGGCTCACGCAGATTCAAATGGGGATCGGCAGACCCCCGCTCTTGCCTGATCTGTGCCAGGAACACTGGCACCAAGCTCCAGTAGAATGGGCAGGGTCTTCAGTGGTGGTGGTGGGCACTGCCCCCTGCCCACCGCTGGCCACCACCCCCAGCTCCCCCAGGGTGGGGTCCAGTGGGGGGAGAGCTCCCCAGTGCCACCCCGGCTTCCGATTGGCTGTGGTGCGCCGCAGTGCCCGCTACCCGCCTCCCCTCCCTGGCTGGCGCAGCCACATCGGTAGTGGTGGCAAACGCAACTCGAGTTCTGGGCACAGCTGCGCCTCACTGAGGCCTGCCAGCCCCACCAGAAGCCAGACACCCCAGCTCCATGCCCCGACCCCTCCCTGCCCGCCCACCCAGCCGGGCAGCATAGCCACCCTGCCTGCTGCCCCCTCTGACTGCCAGGCCCGCACTGCCCTACCCCCTCACCCGCCAGGCCTATACCCCCCTGGCCAAGCCTACTCAGGGGGCCTGGGCCCCTGCAGCAGGCCACTCCACCCTTAGAGGGGCTCCTGGCGAGGAGGAGGTGGCGAGGAAGGGTGGGGGTGGGGAGCTAGCCCTCTTCCTTTAGTGAGCGCGCCCAGAGCTGGAGCCAAAAATCGAGGAGGAGAGATATTCAGACAGAGCCAAGACGCGTTTGGCAGGAGGAGAGAGAGAGGGAGAGAGGGAGCGGGAGGGGAGGAGGGGAAGAGAAGAGGGAGGAAAGAGGGGGGTGGAGAAAGGGGGGGCCTCAGTTTCCAAATCCGTGCCCTCAGAGGCCCAGAGGGACAGTGGGGGCTTGCAGGATGTGGGAGTCAGGGCAGGCCTGGCTGCGGGGGCGGGGAGGATGGCAGGGACAGTGGGCTCAGGCCCACAGAGACAGCCGGACACCCAGCTGGCCAGGCCAGGGCGGCCACGGGCAGAAGCCAAGATCAATGTGCACCCGGTAGACAGAGGGAGGGCTGTGGGCGGCCCAAACACACACCCGCACCTCGCCGCACAACAGGCTTCTGTCCACGCCGGGCCGGGCCACTGGGCCGCCTCACCTCACGGGAAGGACAGAGAGGCCAAATGGCTGGCAGCCCCTTGCCTGGCCGCCATGGCGGACATCATGTGCAGAGCCGAGAGGCCAAGAGATGTGGGGACAGGGGACCATGGGGTGAGGTCTGTGATACTAGTCATGGGGACAAGCCTGGGACACACACCTACCGACATAGGGTGCTACCCAAAGACATGCACTGACATGCACGCAGATGCACACCAACATGCACAGGCCCATGTACATGTGAGACACACCGATACACGGCTAGCCATGACCTGTGGTCACCCGGAAACATACGTGCTGGCTCATCAGTATAGATGGGACGTGCTGGCAGCTGAGACACGATAGCCCCACCGTGAAGCAGCGATAGCGACAGGTATGCCAACCCTCCTAGACCGCTTGGGGACACACCACGGCGGCACTATGACACAAAGACCATACCAGGCACGTGGACACAAGTGGTGACAAACACCCCCCATGCGCTGTCACCAGTACACAAATGTGGGGAGTGAATGATGATTCTCAGAGTCACATGCAGGTAGCATCCAGTGACGGGTTTGGACAGACATGTGGAAAAAGACCCACGCAGGCACATGGGACCACACAGAGAAAGGTGGGGAAATGAGTGGTGGGTCCAAGGCCTGAGTGCTGATTAACACATAAGGGTCTGGGAGGTCCCGAGAGCCGCTCACAAAACCGTCCCCCTCAAAGCTGTCCCCCTCACAGCACATCCAGGGCTTGGGGGTAGGAAAACAAAGACACCTTCTCCTCCCCACCCCAGCACCACGCTGGAGAAATGACAGGTGTTCTCCTCCCCTTATACCGCTCTTGGTGCAGCGAGGGGAAAGAAGCTCTGAGACCCCAAATCTGAGCTTCTCAATAGGGAATAGGACCCAAGCAGATCAAAAGCCCAAACTTGTGCGGAGTGGAGGCACACATCTATAATCCCAGCACTCTGGGAGGCCGAGGCAGGAGGATTCCAAGTTAGAGCCAAACCTGGGCAGCTTAAGGATTTAACAAGACCCTATCTCAAAATAATAAAACGAGAAGGAGGCTCTGGACGTGTAGCTTAGGAGTAAAGCACTTCCACAGCAGGTATAGGCTCTGGGTTCCATCCCTAACGCCACAATTGTTTTTTTAAAGGCCAGGCTCCTGGCAGGTTAGCCGCAGAGGGCAGTGATCAGCCGGTGATAGCAGGAGGGGCCCACAGCCTCTAGGCCACACTGCACACCCACTCCTCACATCCACCCTGATCTAGCCAAGTGTGTTCATTACACAGGTCCCATACAAGCATCCTGACTCACTGCAGGCCTAGGTGACAATCCACTTGGTGCAGTGGGGACACCCCAGAGTCACCACTGAGATGCACCACGTCTTAGCCCCATGTCTGACTTGCACTTGTACACATGCGTATGCACCTACTCCTTTCCCGGCACTCAGAGCACTTCCGTAGGATGGCTGGGGCCCATGAGACAAGGCAGACCGTCCGGCACACACACCATGCCTTCATCACCTCTCTCTGCTTTCCAGTCCTGCCTCCCTCTGCTTGGCCTACTCGACCTGCCCAAAGGAGGAGAAGAGGAGAGCTGGGTCATACGATAGCCCCCATACTCTAAAGTCTAACACTCTCTTTCCACCCCCGTATCTGTCTCCCTCTGTCTCTCTGCCTCTGTCTCTCCGTCTCTATTTCTCTCCTCCCTCTCCCCAGCCCTTTTTATTTTAGACAGGCAAGGTCTTAATAAGTTGTCCGGGTTGGCCTCAAATTTTCAATCCACCTGCCTCAGCCTCCTGAGTAGCTAGGACGACAGCATCTCACTGTGCCCCATCCAAACACCTCTCTTGCTTCTTTCTCCAGGAAACCCATTTGGATTTCTCTATGGTGGAATGGTGCTGGCTCCTGCCTTGTCCCCTCAGAAACATTCCATCTCAACTGGAAGGCACTGGAGGAAGACAACAAAAAGCTAACAGTGGCCATTTCTTGAGCACACGTCATGCACTAGGCATGGCACTGGGCTCCACTGCAGTCCGGGAGATGCACACACATCATTATTGCCTGTTTTATAGACCAGGAAAGTCCTGTGCTTCAGGTCACAGAGTGAGGGGATACATAGCTGAGGCTTACACCAGAGTGCTCACGGCAAGGCCTGGCTCTTACCCTCCCTACTGGGGAGCCCTTGAGGCGCAGGAGACGTCCATGACGAGACCAGGGAGAGAGGAGCACCGTGCCCCCACCACCACCTTAGACCAGCGGAGCCTGGGCTCTGACTGTGGCTGGGCACAGTGTTGGATCATCTCTAGAGCCCCAGCCCAGCCCTTCACAGTGACCACCTTGTACCTGTGTCCTGCGTACTGCTGGTGTGGAGGTGTATGAGGGGCTAGTCCTGGAGAGAAAACATGAAGCACGCTGCCACGCAAAGCAATCACTAAAGCCTAGCATTCCAGCACACTGAGGGCTGAAGCGGGAGAATCATAAGTTCCGATCCAGCCTCGGTAACTCAGAAACACCCTGTCTGAAAAATAATAGTTATAAAAAAAATTCTCACAAGGGCTGGAGATGCAGTTCAGTGAGAAGTCCCTTGGTACAATCCTCATTACTGAAACAAAAAAGCTGAACACAGGTTGGCACATAGAGAGCACCAACTTACAGGGACGAAGGGCTGGACACAGTGACGCAGAAAGAGCCATTGGAGATGGGGTGGTACAGCAGAGACTCCCCAAGCCTCTCACCCGGCAAGGACTGTGGGCACAGCTGTGCAGAAACAAAGGTTCGGGAACACTGCACTGTTGGAGTGGCAGGGAATATGGGTGTAGGTGTGTGTCTGGGGGTACATACATCTGTACACCCGTGTGTCTTTGTGTGTGTGTGTGTGTCCACAAGCATCTGCGTGTTTACGTGCATATCCCTGTGGAAGGAGCGTGCATTGGGGTGTGTATGTGTGTGTTTGGGAAGCTATCTGTGCTTACACTCAAGTGAGCCAACAGCATTGTGTCTCTGCATGAAGGTAAATATCTATTGTTCATCCATCCTTGAGTCTGTGTGTATTGTGTTGCGCGTGAGCACACACTTGAATAAGTCTGTGTCTAAGTGTGAACGGAGGGCTCAGTGAGTCTAACAGTTGACTGCCTCCATGAGATTATATTGATTGATCCCTGGGTTCCATCTCCATGGATGAGTGTAGATATAGGTGTGCATGTTGGTCAGAGATGGTTGTGAACACAGGCCTGCTGCTTCCTGCATCCACGTGTGCCTTTGCGGCGGTGGGTCTGGAAGTTATTGATCCCCCTGAGCCTGCATCGCTACCCGTGTCCATTTCAAGGGCTATGTGTGTATTTCTCTGTGTTGAACAAAGGTCCGTGGCTTCCTGGGTCTGCAAATTTTTGATGGCTGCGTATCCGCATGCCAACGTGAGCGAGGTGTTCTGTGTCCCGCGTCTTCTTGGTGGTACTGTGTGTGTATGCATGCACATCCTGCTGTGTGTCTCTGTTGAGGGGCTACTCTGTGTGGGTCACCCATCCCCTTCTCAGCTTAGGACCTAGGCCCGTGGCTGCAACTGATGCTTTTTCTAAAATGAGATTCCAAACCCCCGCCCTTCCGCTGGCCCACAGTACCTTCCCTGTCAGGGCCCCACTGCTCCAAGCTCGTTACTGCTCAATCATTTATTGACTTTAAAATCGAAGCCAATTCTGGTTTGAAAAAAGAAAGGAGAGAGAGAAAGAGAAAGAGAAAGAGAGGCCAGAAAGAGAGAGGCTAAAGAAAAAGAGACAGTTCGAGACACAGGGATAGGGCAGAAGAGATGGGGCCAGAGCAGAGGCAGAGAAAGACAAGGACATAGATATGGAAGGACAGAGGTGAGACAGACAGACAGAAAAGGAGCAGAGAGACAGAGAAAAAGACAGACACCAGGAGAGGTTGTCAGAACAGCAGAGATCGACAGGGCAAACTACAGAAGCAGAAAGATTTGTCAAAACAGAGACGAAGGCAGCCAGACCCCGCTGACCAGCCGACAGCAGCCGCCTGCCCAGAACTAAGGGGTTTCCCTGCCCACCCTGCAGGGCTGGCAGCATGGTGACATGGTGCCCATTCCCCTCCCAGCCAGCCTGGCTCATGTAACTGAGGCTGTACTCCCTTCTGGAGTGTCACAAAGCCAAGCCCCAGCAATCACCCTGAGTTGGGGCCACCCCAACCCCTTGTCACTAGTGTATCAGCTGGCATTTTCTCTCCCAGGGTGCTGTGAAATCTGAGGGGTGGGTGTCTCACCCAAGCCATGGGTTTGTGGGGGAAATGGGCCCAGATGTCTAGCAAATTTGGCATGGAAACCAGGCTGGCAGCCTGGTGGCCAAGGGACTGCTCAAGCGAGGGGTCTTGGTCTCTCTAGGCCTTCAACACCAGTCACACAGGCCAGGGTAGCCAAGCAGTGCCCCAAAGGCAGACACGGATCAGACACAGCTGGCTGGACAGGGTCCTTGTGTGAGGAACCCAATAGCATGAGTGTCGAGTTGGAGGCGCGGATGTGGGGACTCTTATGCTGCCACTGGGGTCAAACCGCTTGCTCACACCTGCATGCACACTTTTTGACACATGCACACATGTGTACCCAACTAGCACATTCTCTGGCCTACGTGCAAAGACAAACCTGCTCTAGGCCTTATGCGTGCATATCTCTCAGGCCTGCTCACAGCCAACCCACAAAGCTCACACAGAGACTCTAGATTGATGCGCATACACAGAAACCTGTACCTGTGGTTGTGTGGCCACACTGACACCCACCTGTACGCCCCTTATGCCCCTTGAAACCTGGCATGCTCCTGACACAGCACTGGCCTCTCTCCACGTGGACTCCCACTGTACGCATGGGCACACTTGGCAGATGCCTGCCAGAGCTCACACTGAGCAGGGGGACCGTGTGGGCCCCAGATCCGGCCTATTGGCAAGGCCTGGCTAGCAGGCAGCTAGCAGGCCCGGGACTCCCTACTCCCTGTGTGCTCCCTGCTATAGCCTGAGCCTACAGTCACGGCCCCTATGGGGTGCTGGGAGGTCCTTGCCCTCTTAAGGCTCAAGCCACCATCCAGGGAGAGCAGCACAGCAGGCCACGCAAGCTACAGGCCTCTGCCTCAGCCGCAGGGAGCTTCGCTGGAGGCGGGACTCGGTAGCTGCGCGCCAATATTGGAGCCCAGTCCGAAGCCTGCAGGACAGGTCCACCTCTGCCACTCCACTCCTGCCTCCCGGTAGCAGGCCGGGATCCTGGAGCCCCACAAGGTCCACGCTACAGCAACCCGGATCGCAGTGGCTCGAAAGTTTGCGCTGAGGAAAGTTTGGGGGGCCCCCCGCGGCTGAGACGTCCAGGGTCGGCCTGGAGAGGCGCGGCCCGTCTGGCAGCCAGCCCGCCGCTCTCTCCCTCCCCTGGCCCTCCGAAATTTGGGAGCCCCGCCATTTTCTTAGCCCCGCTCCCATGTGAGGCCTGAACAAAGACTTTGGGGAGACGCCCGGGCCGCTCGGCCAGCCTGGGTCACCCCGCACGCACGCACGCGGGGGCAGCTGCCAAACGTCGCCGACCACTGCCACCCTCGGGAGCCGCCGCACCCGCCCTGGGGACGCCACAGGACCTGGCTTCCCCCTGCGCCCTTGGAACCGTTCTCCGACCACTCTGTCACCCCGGCAGCCCGCAGCCCCGGTGCGCACCACGGTCACCCGCGGTTCGGCTGGAGTCCGCTGCCCGCCGCACCCCAGTGAGCGCGCGTGCACACAGACACACTCGCACACGAGCGTGCACCCCCGCCCGCGCCCCAGGGGCTGAGCCACGCACGCAGCCGGAACCCCAGCGCCCTGAGCAGGAGCCTGCCGGGTCGCCAGGGTGGCGGGCGCAGTGACGCCGCTCGCGTGCCTCGAATCCGGGCACGACGCGCACCTCCTCGGCCCGCGGGCTCTGCTCTCCGCCCCCGCGCCGCCCGCCGCCCTCACCCCTGAGCCCGCGCCGGCTCTGCCGGGTCGCGGGGCGGCCGGTACCTGCGTGAGGCAGTACGGGGAGTACATCGCTGGGCGCCCGGGCGGGGGCGCGGCGGCCGGCCGCGGCGAGGGCAGGCCCGGCAGGCGGCGGTCGTGCTCGGCTCGGCTCCGGCTCGGCTGCTCCGGCCTCCGTCCGCTGCGCCCGCCTGGCCTCGGCCCCGCGCTCGGCCCGCGCCCTCCGCGCTCGCCGCTCGCAAGCTCGGCCCCGCTGGCTCCCGGGCCGCAGCCGCGTTCGCCGCGCTTGCCGCTGTCTCTGCGTCCGCCGCCGCCGCCGCTGTCGCCGCTGTCGCCGCGCGTCTACTCCATGCCGCCGCCGCCCGGCCGGTCCCCCTCACCCGCCGCCGCCGCCTCGCTGTGAAAGTGAAAGTTTAGACAAAGTTTGGAAGCGGCGCACTCGGGGAGAGGGAGCGGGCGGGCGGCGCGGGCGGGAGGAGGGGCGCGGGGAGGGGCGGGCGCGCGGGGGAGCGGCCGGCGCGCACACTCGCTCACACACGCACATGCACATACGCGCACATGCACACGCGCGCGCACACGCACGAGCAGGGGGGTGCACACCGACACGGCCACCTCGCCACGTGCTGGCCCGAGATCCAGCGCAGACACAAGCTGACATGCAGCCGGCCTCTGACCAGCACGCAGGTCACATACAGAATGCATGGTCACCCATTCCTCCCAGCCACAAAGCACAACCAACACAGACACACATCCCTACACACAAGCTGAGACCCATACAGAGGCCGGTAGAGTGATGGTGCCCACACATGTATTCCTACCAGTACACACCTGGGCGCGCGGGCACACACACACACACAGACACACACAGATCCCTTGACATCCACCACCACAGGCCTCACACATCACGATACACACAGATGGACACACACCACCAAATACCGACACTTCCAGATGCACGCTGACACATATGCATGGGTGCTGACATGTATTCTGCAGAATGCTGACACAACCACACCCTGTCACACACCAGACACACAACTCTTACTCTGACATACACACAGGGCCAAGCCAGAATTGCAATGACACTGATAAAAGGAAGATACACCAGCATACTCCCCCAGTACCTGGGGGCATTAGCCAAGCCATGCACGGAGGACCCTGCTCCAGGACACACAGTATCCCTGACAGGGTGTGACACAGGTGTCACAACACAACACAGGTGCCTAGGTCACATACTGTTGACCAGATGTTGTGCCAGGCCTGGGCACACTGACCTGAAGACACCCAGCCATGCACATGAGGCTCACACCACAGGCCTCTCACATGCTCCCACCCTCTTTGCATATGGCTCTGATTAGAGACAGAGGCAGCTATAGCAAGACAGAATGGCCTGGGCACCTCAGGAACACGGACACTCTTCCTGGCCGGGCTCCAGACCTCTTGCAGGCCCCAACTCCCATTTCCAGGGCTGAGAGGAGTGAGTGAGATAGGTACTGGGTGTCCTGGAGCTGGGGTGGGAGATCCCTGGGTGCCCTCCAGGGTGGGTGGAGAGACAGTGCCAGCAGCCCCCAGGCAGCTCCTGTCAGGACAAAACTCTCTCCTACCACCAGGTGCAGCCAGGCTGGTCGCACCCTGCTGCCTAGGAGCTAGGGCAATTCTCAGCTAAGCATTGTCTGCTGGAGGAGGTGTCGGGTGTTGGGGAGGCCCTACAGACATGAGTGTGTGGAGTGTGTGCATGTGAATGTCCCTGAGGGGGTGAGCTCCTGGTCACGACACCTCAGGAAGTGCGGTGGGCAGTGAGTCATGGATGTTGGCTGGGGGGCTGGATGTTCTTGGGATACAGAAGATATTTGGGGCAGTGTACATCCAGGAGCCCTAAGTGGGGTGACAGGGGCCTGGCTGTACACACCGGGGTGGGTGTTTGTGAGTCAGGGGAGGCAAGCAGCTGTCAGGCTTGATGCCAGGTGCACCAGGGGCATGGCAGGAGCAAGACAAAAGACTGTCCTTCAGGGCTGGGGTCACTGACAGGTATAAGTCTGAAAGGTATGCCTGCCTGGGAAATGTGTGTGTGCGTGTGTGTGTGTGTGTGTGTGTGTGTGTGTGTGCATGTGTACCCCAGGGGGATTTCTGGCAGGTGTCAGCAATTTGGTGATTGTGGGTGACTGTAGCAGGGGGTCTCTGGATGGGATGATGTGTGTGTCCCTGTGCAATCTGCAGTATATGTGAGCAAGGGGGTGAGTGTGCAAGGGCTCAGAGGTCTGCCACCAGATCTTTGCGGCAGAGGGTGTCCATGGTGTCACCTTGAGTATCTTCCTGTGTGTGGTGTTCTATCCCTGTGGGTTGGGAACAGTGATAGGATCTGTGTGTGCAAAAGTGGGTGTACATGGGGCATGCATACAGGTATGGAGGTGTTACTGCATGTGTCAGGCCACCTCAGTGTGGCTGATTTCGTGTGTGCACTAGGGAGTGTCTATGTGTCCTTGTTGGTTATATGTCTGTGTGTCAGCCCACATCAGTGTGTATGACTAGTGTGTGTCATGTGCATGCACTGGGGAGGGTGTGTGTCTACTGTGTTTGTGAGGAAGTTGTGTGAGCACCAGGGTGAGCCTGCATGTCTGCAAGCCCATGTCAGCATGTGTGTGGGCATGTGTGTTCCAGGGAGGCTCTCCCAGTGTCCTGAGCTGCCGCTGCCCTGGGATCCTGCCTCCTGTCCAGCCTCTCCCCTGCCCCAAGCCAAAGCCACTGCAGACCAGGGATGTGAGGCCTTGGCGGAGGGAATTGATACGTCCTTAAAAATTCAAGGGCTTCTCGTAAACAGAAACTTTTAACACCGGTTAAAGTTTCAGGGCTGCCTTGGAGGAGGGGGAGGGGGCTCCAGGGAAAGACTGGAGGTTGGGGGCTGAGGAGGGTAGGATGGGTGAGGCATGGGTATGTGGGGGCACTGGAAGGGGCAGGAAAGAGGCTGGGTGGTTGGGAGAGGGGTGCAGGGTGGTGGCAGTGGGAGAGGTGGGGGAGTCTATGAAGCCTGAGAGAGGCTGAGGCTGCAGGCATGGAGAAGGAGCAGGAGGAAGGTGGGTCCAGACAGGTGGAGACCAAGGGCACAGGAGACCTTGCATGTATGACTGGGGAGGGCTCCAGAAAGGCACCCGAGACTGCAGCAGGACCTATGGGAAAGGCCAGGGAAGGGAAGAGTGAGGTGAAGGTCTAAGGGTATTTGGGACCTTCCAGGGGTCTGAGGCTGACGTCTGGGCCAGAGGGCTGTCCTGCACCTTGCAAACTTCCCAGAGGCCCCACTCTGGCTGCCCCCACCCCAGCCTTCCAGAGCTGCCCCCTTACCCACCTTAGGCGCATGTGGGCCAATCTCAGACCTTCTACGTGGCACCCAGGCAGCCCTGGTGCACATGCCATCCTCTGTGTGTGCACACTTGCACACACCAACCTTTATTCTCACATGGCACCTGCCCTAGTCCACACACACACAGAGGCACATGCACACACCACCCTTTCACACGCACCACCAACCCATTCACAGACATGGCTCCCAGCAGTCCATAGTGCACTCACCCCATTCTTTTGTGTATATATACACCCCATCTTTTGTTCACACGCATCCACCTTTACTTACACACACACACAACACCCAACCTTCATTCACACACAGCACCCGCCTTTCATACACACTATTCTTTATCCACACACCTATCCTTTATTCTCACACACACCATCCCTATGCACTCACAGCACCCATCTTTTACACACAACACCCTCCTTTACAGACACACACACACACACATACACACACACATCCTCCGTTCTCACACCCCACATCAACTTTTCATTCATACAAATACAATACCTCCCCTTCTACTTCCTTCACTCAAGGCTTGTTCCTCCATTCACACACACAACACCCATACTTCCATGTACACACATGTACTCATGCCATTCCCTCTGTATGCACGTGCATACACACACACACACACACACACACACACACACACACACTTCTCTTCCTCTCCACAGCTGCCAGCCACAGGGTTTATGGGAGGCTGAGTGGCTGCTCACCCCTCCCTGCCCCCAGCCCAGATCTAGGGCACACCTGGCCTTGGAGGAATCGAGGGGGAGGTGGGTGCTGCAAAGGGCTGGGCACAGCTGGGACGCCACAGCTGGAATCCCCCACATTCCTCCCTGCTGGGCTGCCCACCTGGCCATGCTGGCAGCAGGTGTGTTCTTCCAATGCAGGTGTGTGGGGGAGGAGGAGGTGCGGGAAGCAGGCATGGCACTGCCTGGCCAGGATGCCAGGGCGGGAGGGCTGAAACATCTGGGCTCTGGTAGCCTCGTCCTGGGGCCATGGGCAATGGGGCTGGCAGCACTGGGCACCAGGGAAGGTGGGCCGCACCTGGTGCACTGAAGAAGCCAGGATCCAGTCTCTGGTGCTGTCAGGCCAGAAAAAGCGCGCTCTGGGACCTCTCAGCAGGACTGGGGCCATGTTCCCCAGAGAGCCTGATATCCCCCACCTGCCATGGCAGTCCGAGTCTGTGCCTTGGCCCTGGGGTTCTTGTGCTCTCAGACCCCTCCCTGGGCTCAGAGCCCTTGGGAGCTGTAGACTTTCACCTCTGAGGCCTTCCTGGTGGGACACCTGTAGCCACATGGGACATCTATGGGTACAGGCACAGGAACCCACTGTCACACTCACCGTGGGTACAGAAGCACACAGGCCACTGGCAGATACATGAAAACACAGCTCCTGGGGACTCTCCTTCTCTGCTCCTTTGTTCTCCCTCCTCCTCTTCTTTCTCCATTTCCTCCTGTTTCACCTCTCTGCTTCCTCCTCCTCCTCTATGGGATCACATAAAATCCAAAGTCTCAGGGCTGGGGAGATAGCTCACTAGAATAAGGGCTTGCCTGGCTAAGCACAAGGGCCTGAATTCAATTTCCAGTTCCGCAAAATAAATAAATAAAATCCAAAGTCTCTAGTGTCTTATTATTTTTCTATTCTTTAAAAATTTTCTTTCTTTCTTTATTTGATACAGAGCCTTGCTATACATCGTGGATCCTCCTGTCTCAGTCTCCCTAGTGCTGAGATAACAGGCATGCAACACTATGTCCTGGTTCAGGGTGGCATGATATGTAGTACTAGGGATCGAACCTGGGTGCTTGCACTTTCTAGGCATGCACTTAGACCACCAAGCTATCTCCCCAGCCCTCTGTTCTATTTAAAATTTAAATATAAACTAAATTTCAAAGTCAGACACAGACATAGGGTCAGCTCCTAGGGCCCTGGCACACCCTTGCAGCATAGCACACAGCCCCATGGAGCCCCATGCCTCTCCCTCAGCCACCCCTGGAGTGCAAGAACACAGCCAGGTCACACATAGACCTTCCCATTTTGCTGACCCCACATGTGTCCTGGTAATACACCAAGGCACCAAGACACCCCAGATACACAGACACACAGTGAGGTGGACTCCCAGAGCCCCACAGGTACACACACAGCCACACAGAGTCACACAGGGACATGGAGACTTGGGGAGGATCCTACAGACCAATTGGGTCCCCCACACAGATGTTCTCAACCTCACCCATCATGTAGCACACAAACTATCCCACAACGCATGGGGACATGGGGCCAGGGTACAGCCCAAGGGCAGAACACCTGCATAGCATGTGTGAGGTCCTGGGTTTCATCTCCAGCACACACATACAAGATTCCTCATGGTCACACACTCTCAGACTCGACAGCTGGTCATATCTACACCCACAGATTCATAGAGACACCCCTAACACAAACAGGAATGTGCAGGCCCAATGGCAGCTACATGAAGGTCTCACACACACATTCACACATGCACACACATGTGTGCGTGCGCGCGTGCACACGCACACACACACACACACACACCAGCCAGCCAGGGCCTGCACAGCTGCTGCTCTGGGGCTAGGGAAACATCTCATTTGCAATGGGCCAGAGACCCACACACCCTGGAAACCTGGCCTGACTCTTGAATGGAGCCTCTGTATGCTGCCACCAGCCACATACGTTCACCCCCCCCCCATGTAGGTGTCAGAGGGGTGAGGCAGCCACACCGAGTCCCTGGCAGAGACATGTGTGCCAGGGTCACCTTGCTACAGGCCAGACCCCCTTGCCCTCGGCACCTCCCCAAACTCATCCTTTGCTGCACCTGGCATGGGACCAGCTGAGGTTCCATCTCAGATTATGACAATGGCTATCCCCAGGGGGCTTCTGCTCCCCCACCAGGCTCTCCTTGCTCCAACCTAAATTTCCTGTGAGCCAGGGCATCAGGATCAAGCAGTCCCCAATCTGGGGCTAATGACATCAAACCACGTCATACTGTCAGCTCCACATGGAGACATACATACAGTGTCACCTGGATAGTGCTGCTGTTCATACTCAGCCTTACTGTTACACACTTCACAATCCTGGGTGCTATGCCTTCACCCCGCAGTCCCGTACCTCATGGCCACCTGACACTCTGCCCCCACACCATCTCAGTGTCATGCCAGCCAGCCAGCAGAGGAAGCTGACACACTGTTGCACACCCATATCACCACGCCAGCCACATGGCCAGTCACTGCCCCACTTGGTCACAAGAGACCTGGTTCTGACTGCTACATCCCCAGAGAATGGCACACAGCTGTCCCCTGGTCATGGTTTGAACCAAATCCAGTCACTCCCCTGACAACACACGCTGGCTGTCACAGCATCACAGAGTAGGCGTCCTGGTGGGCAAGACCACCACTGCAAGGCCCCTGACAACACGTGCTCAGCTGCCTCTGCTGCAGGTGACAGGCCCCATGTCACTCACACTGCTACACAACGCCCATAGTCCCTGGACAGAGCTACAACAGAACAGTGGGTGACGGCAGCAGCGACACAGTTACAAGAACGTCCTGTCACACAACAGCCGCACTCGCCAGCACCTGTCACAACATTGAGACAGCCCCACAGCCGTCCCAACAAGCAGCCAGGCATGCTGACACGGCCCCCAAGATTGTCCCAAGGATACCCTGGCCCCGATCTCAGAGGCAGGGACAGACTGAGGCTGACAATCCCCTCTCCAGCTACAGCCGGTGAGGCAGAGGGAGGGGTGCAGGGAGGCGCAGCTGTTGGCAGTGGGTGCCAGCCCCCCTCATGAATATTCATTAGCCAGGGAGCTCCTGAACCTGTGGGGAGTCGGAGGTCCCCGGCAGCTGGGCGCCCCCTTCTGTGCCAGGAGGCCTGCAGGGGAGGAGGCTTGGCCAGGCCTACTCTCTCTCTTTCTTTCTCACACATACACATGCACACTCATTTGTGAACACAGATCCTTGGACATACAAGCAACATTTCCACAAACACACACTGGACCATGCAGCCACCCAATCGCACACATACACAGAAGAAGTATGCAAACAACCACACAGTCATGTGAACTCACAACCACACCCAAACCACAAACACTTGCCACACACACACCCGCCAGACATGGAAACGTGGACCCATACAGTCACATGACCACAGCCAGGCCCTCCATCACACATGGACACATACACACACATATGCATTTCCAAATGCAGGCACATGCACCTCCAACAGTCTACTTTCTTTGTGGTATCAAGGACTAAACTCAGGACCTGGGCACTGGGATATAGTCTCACCCCGACTTCTGCTTGAGACAAGGACTTGCTAAGCCTACTAAGGTGACCAGGCTGGGCTGGAACTTTTGATCCTCCTGGCTCAGCCTCCCAGTGCTGGGATGACAGGTGCGCACCACAACGCCTGGGTAACAAACCAACTACTTCCTCTACAACACCCACAAAAGTGTGAACCCACCAACTGACACACATACATAGTCCACCAACTTTCAGATGCAAGCTCACACAGCCATCCCTATTTACAAGAGTGCCTTCTCAAGCATGGTGGTGCACCTCTATAATTCCAGCACTCAGGAGGCTGAGGCAGGAGGCTCACTGTGAACTCAAGGCCAGCCTGAACTGCATAATGAGACCCTGTCTCAAAAAAATTCTCTTTCTCTCAAACACACACACCACAGCCGCCCATCCTATGCTTTACAAATGAGGAAACTGAGGCAATGGATCCCTGAAGGATCCTGATCATAGTCCCTCCTGCCTTGGGCAGAGGCTGTGGCCAGCGCCCCCTGCTGGCTTGGCCTTTACAAGGGCGCGCGGGACGGTGGCGCGCGAGGCGGGCACGCGCCTGACGTAACCATGGCATCTTCTTGGCACGCGCGCAGGGAGGGCGGGGCGGGCGCGTTGTCATGACGCCGGCGGGCCGCGTGAATGGGGCATTGTTCACCGCGCCCGCCCCGCCGGCAGACCTGGACCCACCCGTACCCGCCCGGACCAACAGGGACAGCTCTGGAGAGAGACAGAGATAGAGGGAGAGATGGGGAGAGTCGGAGGGAAGGTAGGAACATGGGGAAGAGATGGAAAAGAGGAGAGATTTAAGGCTGGGGATCCAGGGAGGACGGGATAGTGTGGCTTGAGAAAGGACACTGGGCAGGGGAGAGCAGCAGAAGAGAGAGGGACGAGGAGAGGAAGACAAGGACCATCGAAGAGGAAGAAGTCAATATGGGACTAAAGGATAGAAAGACACAAGGAAGTGTAGGACAGAGCCCGGCATCAAGCGCTGAGGTCGAAGGGGACCAGCAAGCCAAGGCCCAGGGTGTGATATGAGCCAGGCACAGCAGGGTGGGACAGGCACAGCAGGGGAGCTGCAGATGAAGGGTCATATGGACCCTAACACGGAGATTGCAGGGAAAGACTTGGAGACGTGACAGCTCTGCTCTGGAGGTCCCCCCAGGCCCTGGTCCACTGTTCTGGGCTGACACTTAGAATTCACACTCCTTCCCCCAGTGCTGGGAACTGAACTCCAGGCTACATCCTCAGCCGTGTTCATACTTTTATTTGGAATGAGTTCTCACTAAGTTGCTGAGTTGTCCAGGCTGGGCTTGTACTTGTGATTCTCCTTCCTCAGCCTCTCCAAGTGCTGGGAAGACAGGAAGGCTAAAGGCATCACTCACACAGACACCCAGGCTTTTTGGACATTGCTCAGTTCTGCAGGACACCTAGAGAGTTACACCCTCTTAGAGCACAGTGACACCTTGTGTATGAGGTCACACTCCCACCCGAGTGAACCTCACAGAGAGGTGGCCCCGTGGCTGCACTGCCACACATGTCAGCGTCAGTGGCCACCTAGTAGTCACAGAATAACTGCAGCAGAACACTGTCATGGATGGATCTCCCAAACACCCTGGACACCCTTGGCTACCACACGCCTTTCATCCTTATCTGTCTGGCAGCCTGAGTCGGGGTTCAGTTATAGGGGGCTCGGGCGAGCTATGCGGTGCTGGGTCCATTTCTCTACATTGGAGCCCACGTGAGCAGGCAGGTAGAAGTTCTCAGGACAGACTGGGCTGGCGGGGGAGGGAGCTGTTGCCCTCAGACTAGGTCGAGCCAGGCCAGGACGGTCCCCAACTGCTGCAGCTGGGTCAGCCCAGCCCAAACTTGGACCAAGGGCGGCCTCTCGTGGCCACCTGTGGTCTTGCATGCATTCATAAGGGCGACTGGGCTGCAGCTGCCCCAGGGACCCAAGGGCTAGGGCAGAGCACAGAGAGCTGCACAGAGAAACCAAGATCCAAAACTCAGCGTCCTTTAAGTCCCAGAGTGCAGCATCAGAATCCAGATGCAAAAGCTTCGGGACATAGCTCAGTGTGCAGTAATCGCCCTGTTAGTATTTAATCCTTGGCACCAAAAAGAAAGCGGGGGGAAAACCTAGAGTCCAATAATACCAAAATCTAGAATTCAGATCCAGCAAGGCAGAACCCAGACTCTAAAATTCACATCCTTCCAGTACTCAGAGCCTCAGAATGGAGGATTGTCTTGAGTTCTAGGCCAGCCTAAATTACAGAAAAAGACCCTGTCTCAAAGAAACAAACAAAAATTAAACATTAAAATGAATTGAGGGCCAGAGATAAAGCTCAGTGACACAGTGCCTGCCTAGTAAGCACAAGATCCTGAGTTTGAGCCCAAATACAGATATATATATATATATATATATATATATATATATATGTATCCAAAACCCATCCCATGCTCTGGAAACCAGAATTCCGAAACCTAGACTCCATTATTCAGAAGTAGAACACAGGAGCTGGAATGTAGCTCCAGGGAAGCAGAAGCTAGAGGCCAAAGAGCAGCTGCAGAATCCAGACTGCTGAGCCCCCTCAGACCCTTGCGGATCAGAGCCAGGCAGCAGGGGCTGACAGGGCAAGGCCAAGTCTGCAGGGACAGAGAGGAGCCTGCTTGCAGGGCACATGGCCTCTCCTGGCTGCTGCCCCATGCCTGCATGCACGGGCACACACACACACACACATGCACACCCCACACCCAAAGGATCCCACATGCAGACCTGCACCCTGTAACTATCACATACAGTTTCACATTCCTCAGATGACACCCAACAGCTCCCAAAGACACACGGAGCTTCCGTCCTCACCCTCCCCCCAACCCTACAGCGTCAACGTGCCCCAGCATCATGCCAAGCTCCAGGACAGGCCACTAGCCAGACACACGCAGGCCACGGGCCCTACCCCTGCCCCCAGGTGCGCGTGAACAATAATGGAGAATGGGATGAATGTGCGCACGCGCAACACACACACACACACACACACACACACACGCACGTATGCACACTCTCCCTGAGCACAGAAAAGCCCCATGCCTTGGCAGCCACGCAGCCCCTGGGAATGAGACCCCAGGGATGGGGCTCACGGCACATCTCCGTCTCCACCCTAGCCCTCCCCCGCCTGGCCGGCTGGCGGGCTTTAATACAGATGCCAAACTCATAATTGTAACTGAGGGTGACAGGGTCACCTTGAGCCCCAGATGCTCGCGTGGTGACAGATGGCGTTGGCAAACCTGATTAGCAGCCCCCGTGCCAGCGCCTGTGGCACCTGCCTCCCCATCCCTCCCCCTCCCCACACTCATTACCCACCCATTACGGGGCCTGGGGCTGGGGGTGGGGGGCAGGAGCCCTAGGGGCCTCCCTGATACCAAGGTTCCCAGCTGGCTCCCCTGGCTGGCAGGAGGTGGGCACAGCTGAGGGGGGAATCAGGCGCCTCAGGCTTGCCAAAAGGGGGTAATGGGGCCGAGTTGCCCACTGGACACTACTCAGGGTTGGCACCAAGCTCTTGAAGAAGGAGGGGTCACCCCTGGGACCTGATGACTGCACCCCCCACCTCCTGAGCCCTGAGAGCTGTGGCCAGGTCCATTCCCAGCAGGCAGTGCCTGCAGGGTCAGAGGTTGCAGGCTCCCACGCCCTGCAGGGCCATCTGTTTCCTCTGGCCCCCCGCTGCCCCCCTCACCTGGGCCTGCCTTCCTGCAGCAGGAAGAGCCCCCCCAGCTCCCCACCCCACGCTCCAGGGGGCATTTGGAGGAACAGTGATGGCGCCACATGTCCCCGCGTCTATGCCAGACGAGCCCATCTGCCAGGGCCCTGGTTCCAGCCATCAGAAAGCCAGGCTGCCCGTGCTCATGGTGGACCCCGCACCCCGGCTGGGGAGGAGACACTGGGACACCTGATGTCCACACCCGCCATAGTTACCCACTCTGGGCAGCTCCATCCAGAGGAAGGAGCACACGCAGCTGAGCCTGCTGACCTGTATGATTCTGTGGGTGCCATGCTGGGCAAGGGGTGGTGTGGAGGCTCAGGTGAAGGACAGGAAAACTGCAGCCACCATCAGGGGATGAAGCAGCTGGGTATCCCATGTTTCCAAACAAATGTGTCAGTTGCCAGCCCTGATTCTGTGGTATCCCTAGGACAGGATCATCCCTGTCTCTGGATGTGTCTTCCCTGCAGCTGGGAGCACGTGGACTCGTGTGAGAGCAGTACAGGGCAGAGGTAGGGTCTAAATCCCTGGCCAGGTGTGGAGGTGTACGCCTGTCACCCCAGCACGCAGAGAGGCTGAGGAGGAGGATTGCAAGTTCCACCCCAACATGTACAGCTCAGCAATTTAGCAAATCCTCATCTCAAATTTTTTTAAAAAATTTAGGAAGCAGGGAGTATAGCTCACTCAGTGTGGAGGCTGTGGATTGAATCCTACACACATACACACACACACACACACACACACCCTCCAGGGCTAGGGTGCACCTTACTGGTAGAGCGCTTGCCTGGCATGTGGTGGTCCCTGCTGTGTGAGGCTGGGGGGTGCCCCCCCCACACCCCTGTAATACGGTGACATCAGCTGCAGCTCAGGGCAGCTCAGGCTACACCCTGATGGTTGGAGCCAGGCCCTGCCAGTGCCTGGCGCGTTGTCAGTGAGCACACGCTGTCTCTTTGTGCCTCCACCCCACCACTGGGGCTGTGTCTAGCATCCCTGAGGCAGGATAAGTTTTTCCGGACCTGTCTGTGCCTGCGTCTCTAATCTCTGACCCAGCGTGCAGCATCCAGGTCAGCGTCTTGACTTTCCTTATTGACTTTTTCTTTCTGTTGTATTTTGCTTTTCTTTGGTGTTTGCTTATTTTGATGCAGGGTCTCTGTAGCCCAGGCTAGCCTTGAGCTCACTGGGTAGTTCAGGCTGGCCTTGAATTCATAGTGGTCCTCTTGCCTTAGCCTCCCAAATCCTGAGATGACAGGTGTGTCAAACCACACCTGGATTTTTCTTTTAACAATGTGAGCAATTTGGACTCAGGGCCTGACACCTGCTTGGCAGGTGCTTTCCCACTAAGCTATGTCTCAGCCCCCATGCCCGCCTCCATCATGTCTCATGTCTCCAAGATCTGTGTCCGACCCTCCTACAATGCTGTCACAGCTTTGGGCTACACTGACAGCCCTCCACAAGCATAGAGGACACCTTCACCTGCTGAGGGGGTGCTGGGTCACCCCTCGACACCACAGGACCACCCGTATGTGACGCTTCCAGGCAGGCACACAGTTTTTGCAGATGGAGCTGGAGCCGGGCACGTAGAGGGAGGAGCACTGACCAAAGCATAGGTTGTGGATGTGGTGGTCATGCAGTTGGGCTGGGACAGCACCTGGACCCAGGCACAGGGGACGTGGGGGTCAACATGTGGTACCTCTTACTTCCCAGCATGAGAGGCCAGAATGCCAGAGCTAGACTCCAGTCCCGACCCTGATGTGGCCTGGCTGCATGACTGTGGTGAGTTCCTTGGCCTCTCTGGTTACTTTTCTCACCAGCAGAACATGGCTGTTCACACAGAAACTTCTGTGTGAGCACCATAGGCCTTTGGGAAGTCAGTTACCCAAGGAACAGAGAGATTGTAAAGCCAAGGAGGAGACAGACATGAACACCCAGCACAGGCACCAACAGGAAGCTGCTGCATCCCTGGGGCTCAGGAATGGGGTGGCACAGAGGGCTCAAATGGAAACTTGTAGCTCAATAAATGCAGGTTCCTTCCATGATCTGCTCTCCCTAAGTGGCTCTATTATCTCAGCCCTAACCATGGTTCTCTGGGGCTGAAGTCACGCATTCAGGTGGGCCTGTGGCACATGCCTGAAATCCCAGCACTGTAGGAGGCTGAGGCAGGAGCAGCACAAGTCCCAACCCAACAAGTTCTAGTTGCTCTGGGAAATTTAATGACTCTGAGAAAACCTGTGTCAAAACAAAGGCAGGAGGGGATGGAATTGTTGATCAGTGTGAAGGCCTGGGTTCAATCCCCACTGTTCAAAAAGAAGGAGGAAGCGGGGAAGAGGATGGAGAAGCCACATACACCCTCTCTCAACCAGGTGTTTTTTCCTTGGGATGAGACGCGAAGTCCTGCCCATGACCAGAATCCACTGCAGAGACCAAAACCAGATAAAGTATATTTCCTCATGGGCAGAGGACTGCAGTGAGGGCATCAGGCAATGCATCTCACTATGAAGAAAACTTCAGGCACATTAGCTAATAGTGGCCACGACAGCTCTCCTGCCTCAGCTTCCGCAGCAGCTAGGATTGCAGGCAGTGACCACTATGCCTGGGTACACATTTTAAATGACATTTTAAACATCTTCGGTTAAGAAAAGAGCTTGTCTGGGTGAGAGAACAATGCCAGGGCAAAGGCCCTGGGGTACATGGAATATTGGTGTACAGGAAAGTAGGAGTGAGGGCCAGGGATGTAGCTCAGCAAGCATAAGTGCCCCCTGGCACTTAAGAGCAAGGTCCCAAGTTTGATCCCCAGTATCACAAAAAAAAAAAAAAAAAAAAAAAAAAAAAAAAAAAA
>PVKN010008956.1:0-24404 GCA_004027915.1 Capromys pilorides
CTTTCTTTCTTTCTTTCTTTCTTTCTTTCTTTCTTTCCTTCTTTCTTTCTCTTCAGAATTGGCATTTGAACTCACAAACTTGCACTTGCCAGGCAGGCACTTGTGCCACAGAGCTATCTCCCTGGCCCCTCTGTTCTTCAGTTTCTTAATGTGGGAAACAATGAAATAATTTTATAAAGAGATGAATATAGGAAGTCATTTCAGGAGAGGAGCCTGGGGTAATATGAGTGATTACAGCAAGTGAGCCTATCAAAGTTATTCATTCTGGGAGTCTAGAGACTAACAGGATTGCTTATGGGGCCATCACTAAATTGGCTCCTCATGCTGATTAAGTACCTTCGTCTCTATGTCTTCAGCCCCCTAAATCCCTGGTGTGCTGCATGTGACCTTTGCCTCTCTTCCTTGGGAAGACTTGTGGGGGACTGAAAGACTACAGCATGCATTCATTGGATCCAAGTTTCTTCTTTATCTTTGCTGCTACTTTGCTGTGTGCAAAGCTCTCTTTCTCTCCCTAGGTCTTTGTTCTTAAGCTTTAAATTGAGAGAGCCTCCCTCCCTCCTGGGCAGAGATTGCATGAATAAATGCTTTATCACTGTCTCTGTCTCCATTCACAGTTAACCTTGGATCATAGAGAGCAGGTGAGAAGGTCAGAGTCAGCTGCCCGCAGGGCAGGGGAGCTTTTCCTTATTACACACCTGTGCTGGGTCAGATAATGCATAGGGCCATTCAGTTATGATGACACAGCTCAGCAACCCAGATTTACAGAAATGTGTTTCTGTAGGTGAATCCAGTTTGTGTTTTAACCTCCAGGTTATAGATAAAAACAACCAAAAAATTCAGACTTTTCTCATTTTTCTACAAGGTTAAATCTAAGTTCTCAGGCTTACAGAAAACCATGGCCTGAAGATGGGGACTCAAGAATATAGGTTCATGTTTAGTTTTTAATCATCAGTATTGGACCTCACCAACCTTCAGGCTTTATATCTTCCATAGGATCCTCATTCATAATTTTCTTGTATTTACTTTATGTCTCTAATTCTAAGGTACCACCTCTCAGGGAGCTGTGGAGAATACTGAATACCTGATTGCCCCAAATGGACTGGATGGTAGAATGGGGATGACAGTCTTCATTGGTGCAAATGTCTGTTCTTACTGCAGAGTTTTCTTCCAATGATATGATTTCCTGTCATTGTCACTCCCACTGTGGAGGATGCAGAGATGTGGTACACACAGTAAACTGCGGATTGCTGGGTTAAGTGACATATCACAGGGTGCTTGTCCTCAGAAAGTTACTAGCAAAAATCCTTGTTATTTGTTGCTAGAATGGAAACTGAAAAGATTTATTTAAACCATAAACATGATCTCTCAATGTTTATGGGCACAAATCTGAGTGTGGTTTAGCTGGCTTATCAGGTCCAAGTCTACATCCAGGCTGCAGTTAAGGTGTGGCGGGCCTCTTCAGGAAGAGCCACGTGCAAGTTCATGAACTGGTGTTGTCAGGATTCAGCTGCTGCAGCACACTGGCTGAGAGAGTCACTGGTTCCTTTCTTTAGGGCAACTCACAGCATGTCACCTGGCTTTGACCAGAGGTAGCAAGGGACAAGGGAGGCTAAATCCACAATTCTTATGATCTTACATAGAGGTATAGTCCAGGAGTTGGGGTCCTTGGAGTCATGCCTAGGTCAGCCTACACATACTCTGCTTTGCATTTAATAATAGTCATGCAAGTCCCACTCCACAGTCTGCTTATGTCACAGAAAATCAGCTCAATCTCGTCACTCTTTGTCCTGTAGCCATTCCTGGTAATAACAGTAAGCCAAAGTGGTGGAGACATCTGCTGTCTCTAAATCTTCCTTGCTCTTTCCTCTGGCCTTGGTTCTTTGTGGCACATCCCCTTCAAAACCTCCCCTCAGGATAAAACAAGGACAGTTTTATGTCCTACTGTGAAGGAAAGTCTACAGAAGAGCTTATGTATGGGGCTTGAGGATGAGCTTTTGGGTTTACGTCCAAGTTCTATGCCCTTGAGAAACTGAAATAATCTCTCCAACTTCCATTTTATCCTCTTAAATGGAATTGTGATAGTAGCAATCTCAGTGCTATTTGGAATGTTAGTTAATTAAGTAAACAAAAAGTACTCAAAACAATGCATGATTAACTGTAATTTTCTCTATTCCATTTTCCCAAACTTTCCCAGCCTTGGCACTGCTGCTGAGGAGGGCTGTCCAGAGCAGGTTAGGATGTTTAGCCTCCTCTCTGGCCTCTCTTCAACAAACGTCAGCAAAATCTCCCGCCAACATCAAGCACTCCTTCCCTATATCATTTCCAAACTCAGGAGATTTTGCTCAATGAAACGTTGAGAGGATGCTGAGCTTTGTATGTTTGGCAGAGGGTAATGAGCAGAGAAAGATCCAGAAAAAAATGTGTAGAATGTGGCACACTCTCAGTATTACTAAATTGGGAGGACAACATTATTTCCAGCCCAGTTTTCCATTGACACTGGCAAACCAGTTCATCTTCTCAGTTTATTCATCTATAGGGCAAAGATAAAGTTCCACTCTGTGAATTATGAAAGGATTAAATCAAAGAATACCTATGGATCTGTGTCAGCAAACTATTTTTCTTAGCAGCAGACTCCTGATTGTACAAAGAGCTCTATGTTCTTGAGTCAATATTTGATGACCTACTTGAATGAGTCTTGTCAAGAAATTTGACTCTAACAGTATAAATGTCCTGGGACTGCACTTCAGTGTGGGTGATGTGAGCTTCCTACATGGTTAGTTCTACCAAGTGACCCTGGGAGTAGAGGATGGCAGGGGATCTGCTGGACATGTGAAAAGCTAAGCAGAAAAATGAACTATGAGGGCTTTGTTCTAAAGAGGACCTTGTTGAGAAGTTGTCCCATAAGACCATCATTACACAGGGGACTTGCACTAAATCAGATAAAGTATCATGCCTCAGTTGGTCTTGGATGGCTTGAACAGGTACCATAGAGTGAAAAAGTATCATTACCATTGTGGCTTAACCACTTCTGGAGGCCAGGGGATCTAAGACAGAGATGTGGGTAGTCCAGAGAAGGCTCACTTAGTTTGCACAAGGCCCACTTCATACCAAGTCTTCACATTATAGAAAGACCAAACTTTCCTTCTCCTCTCACAAGGTGCTGTTCCAACTTATGAAAGCTCTCTCTTCATGTCTTAATCACCCCACTCCAAAGGCTCTCCTCTAGAAACTATAATCAAGGATTATAAGTTCACTATCTGAATTTTGAAGGAAAAGCCATCCAGTCTATAACACTCCTCTCTGCACACATTCATTCTAATTTTCATTATTCATTTTTTGCACTGGGAGTAGAACATTTGCAACTCTGTTGGCAGAACACCACAGAATCCTGGCATTGTCCTTTCCTTTTGGACAAGTGTCTCTCTTCCCATATCTCTTGGTCTCCTCATCTTCAGCAGGGAGCACCTTCCACTTTCAGTGGAGGTGAGCTATGGGGGGGAGCATTGAGCACAATCTGGTCCCTGTAAATAACCTGAGATTACTGATTATCATTATTATTTGAAGATATCTATTGTATTTCCTGTAAGAAATGAAAAATCCCTTATTAGTACGTTCCCAGAATTTATATCTACTACAATACCAGAAGTGCATCTGTGTTTGTCAAATGGAAAGCTTTAGTTTACCCCAGAAAGCAGTGCTCCAGGTGTTTTTGAGTCTGCAGGTATCTAGAGCTCCAGTGAATTAGAAATTGACCCTTAATTGTTCATTCTCTTTATGTTTCTGAGTAAGAGCCCTATATCTGAAGAGCATCTATACTAATCTCTCTTTCTCTCTCCTCCTCCTCTCTCTTCTCCTGTCTCTCCTCCCCTGTCTCTCTTCTCTCCTCTCCTCTCTCTTCTCTCTCTTTCTCTCTCTCCTCTCTTCTCTCTCCTTTCCTCTCCCCTCCCCCTCCCCCTCTCTCTAATCCCTAATCCTAAAGATAGGGGAAGACAGAATCTAGACAGAATCCCTAACATTCTGCTCCTGGCTCTCGAAAGACTCACGCTGATCCATTTATGCAAAAAGCATTTAGCTCATCTCTAAAAGTTTCCAACATCATAACATTTTCAGCACTGAGAAAAAGTTCAAGGCAAAAGTCTCCTCTGAGATCTAAGAGAAACTCCTAGGTGCAAATCATTCTTCAAAAAAAGAATATTAAACACTTCCAATATGCAATGGTTCAACATAGATATTTCTATTCCAGAAGTTAGAAACAAGGTGAGAACAAGATATGGAAACAAAATAATTCCAGCAGAGCAAGTATTACATTCCACAGTTCCACTTCCCTCACTCCCAGCAATCTGTGTCAAGTTGTGATCTCTCAAAGTCTTGGGTAGCTCCACCTCTACAGTATTTCTGGCAGTTGTGGAACTGTCTTGGGTATTTTTCTCTCATTGCTGGGACAAAATATCCAACACCCCAAATTAAGGAAGGAAAGATTTACTTAGCTTACAGTTTGTGGAGGTTTTAGTCTATGCTTGGTTTGCTCCAAGGAAGGATGCCACATAGCAGAGAACAGCAGTCCATGGAGTGGGGGACAACAAAACAACAAAAGCAAAAAGGAAGAGTAGCAGCAACAATAGCAACAGAGAGCAAGTTTGTTTCCCTTATGTTGCATTCAGACTATTCACGTCAGGTTAGGTATAGTACTAGCAGCACTTATGCCCATGATTCCAGCAGTAATCACACCCATAATCCCAGTGAATCATGAGTTAATCACATGGGGCAGAAGTCTGCCCCATGACAGCATGAGGCTTTTGGGGGACAACTATACATGAAGCACATCAAGCACCCGCAGTTTCTCTCTGGGGTCAGCACTGCCCCGTCCTTGGTGTTTTTCTCAGAGGGTTAGCATTCCTGGATTCTCGAAACTCCTGGGGATCTTCACCGCACCTTTACACTTACAGTTTTCACACTGTCCTCTCAGGAATACATTGTCTGTTCTCATAGGCATTTTTCTGAAATCTGGGTGGATATCTTTTGATATTCTCAGGCCAGCTTTTCCACTGTCCATTTTAGCAATCAAGGTCTGCTTTACTGTATCTTTGCTGTAGGTAGATTTACTGGCATTTCCTTTGTATTCATAATCAAAATGTTTAAATCATTCTTCTGGGCTATTTCCTCTTGTTTCACAACATAGATCTGGCTAACAGTCTCAAACAGCAGCATGCTAGAGCCTCAACATTAAACTGTCTTAAAGTTTCTTCTACAAGGTTAGTCAGTAGGCTGCCTTTAATCTTACTTTCAGACAAAGTCTCTGGACATAAGCAAAATGCAGACAGATTTTCTGCCAAGCCATAACACATCATCTGGAGTCGAATTTCCTGTGTAGTCCATCCTCCCAGAAAAGTCCTGAGTTTGGTCTTTACAGTCAACCTTCTGGTCTTCTGAATTCTGACTAAAATCTCAAACAGAATACAGCCTAAGGCATTCTAGCTCTACTTTTTTCAGCTGACATCTCTAAACCTTTTCAAACTCCATTCTCAAAGCTCTTGAATCACATGATCAGATATAGCAACAGAACTAGCCCCACTCTCTGTACCAAATCCTAATTACTATTTTCTTATTCCTGAGGCAATATAACTGACACTCAAAATTAAAGGAAGAAAGTTCTACTCAGTTCACAGTTTCTGGAGATTTCAGTCCAGAATTGGATGGCTTCGAGGTAGAGTGGCACATTGTAGAGAGGCAGCCATTTATGATGGCATGAGACAGCAAAAGTAAAAAGGGCGCAAGGAGAAGACAACCACTTTCTGTTCCTTATATGCTATGCAGGCTACCCATCCCAGGAAAGATACAACACTCATGCCATTAATCCTAGCTAGAATTATGCCAAGCTAATCAGAGGACTGATTTAGTCCTATTTGCTTGACCCTAGCATGACAGTCATTTCTGAAAACCCTGCCCCTCATGGCTGCATGTGGTTTTGAGGGGATATCTAGACGGAAGCCATAATAGCCACTTGGACTGACATTTAGCTTGAAGCCTGGGTGGGCAAACAAATAGGTGTCTTTCAAGCTTGTACATGTCACTCAGTCAGGGAGAGGAAGGCAGCATGAGTGCCTGTTCCTCCTTCAGGCTTACATGCCGTTAAATACACCGCCATCCTCAGGTGGATGGTTGGGATTGCTGAGGAGAAAACCAAGACTCAGAGTGCTTCAGCGACTTGCTCAAGGTCATGGAGAAAGCAGGTCTACTTTTTCCTTGAAAATAGCATTAATTAAAAATAATTTTAAAAAAAGAAAATAGCATGAATTATCAGGACAGATAGCCCACATCATATGGATTTCATAATCAGGAAAGGTTAGAATGTCTCTGTACCAGAGATTTTTGGAGCGTCATGAAGGGAACCATCTGACCATAGGCCCTGAAAAGTGCTGCAGTCTAAACTGTCCTTAATCTGAAATGTGCCAAACTTGGTTGAGTATGGAACCATATTTTTATAACACTATATGATATTTTATATAAAAGTGTATCCATATTTACAGGTTTGCACATTCTCACTTGGAGGATCTCTAAGGGAACTGCCCTTAAACTCAAAATTTTATATTTCCAACTTGTTCATTAAGCTCTGTGAGTATCTATCAGAATTCTTTAGAGTTATTTATTTATTTAGGTACAGGTTCTAGCTTCACAATTCAGGCTGATCCTGTGCTCACTTTTATAGCCTCCATGCTGGTTTCGACCTCAAAGTGATCCTCCTGTCTTAACTTCCTACATGCTGGGATTACAGGTGTGCACCATGACACCTAGTTCCATGTCTGGCAGTGTCAGCATGGCATGCTGTACAGGGGACTGAACTCAGGACCTTGTGCTCACCAGGCAGATGCTTATGCCACCAAGTTATCTCCCCAGCCCATCTATCAGAAGTCTTGAAAGTGTTGATGACACAGTTTCTTAAAAATTGCCAAACTTTAAGAAATGAACTACAAATGGTCTCAGTGTTCTCAAAGATTATTTTAATATAATGTTTATCATACAATCCAGCTTTTTGGGATGTGAGCACATGTATATGGAAGTCTAGAGTATTGAGATGGAGTTGATAAAACTCATGTGACTAGGTCACATCTCATAGGCATAGAAGTGGGGCTGTGGGAAGCCCAAGAAGGTATAGACTGTGGAAAGCCTTGAGAGGTCACTAGTTCTCTGTCCTGCATGGGCACACACTGAGGCTGGCAACGTGTGTGCGGGAATTTGAGGGCATCTCAAAGCTGGCATTAAGACACTGCGGACAGCAGGAGTCAGAACTGCTTCTTCCTGACTCATTCCTTCTAGCTCCTCTTCTCCCTCTTTCTTCCTCCCACCTCCTTTCTATGATGCTGGTGGTGGGAGGTGAGGCTGAGGCAAACAGGAGATCCTGGGACCTATGCCCATGATACTGACAAGACTTCAAGGCTAGGCCAATCTCCATTGCCTGGGCTCCTCTTTGGTGCTGCCCCTTCTCCAGCCATTCCAGAGCGGATACTTGGAGAGACTCTGCTTGAAAGCTCTGGACAGGTGGTGCCTGCCTGCCCTATATTTGCCAGTGCAGGATACTTATCTTCCCCTCTCTGTTTTTTAGTCCTTTTTAGGCTACTCTAACTGAACAATGCAAAGTGCATGGTTATAAACATTAGATTTTATTTGGCTTATGGTTCTGGCACTGTGAACATCAATATGCAGGCACTGGCACCACCTGAGAGCCAACTTTTGTGCTGTTGTGAGACAGGGAGCATACAAACTTGGTCCTCGCCTCTCATGCACTCATGGATCCCAACATAGGGCTCTATATCTAGGCTAAAACATATCTCAAAGTCCCTGTCTCAAAATACCATGAACTTATCATTCTGGAGATTAAGTTTTCAATAGTGAAATTTAAGCAGACATATTCAAACCATGGCGCTTTCTGAGCTGGGACTCTGAGGGTTAGAAACAGCTCTAGTGTAAGGTCAGCTTGCCCAAGACCTCAGGCAGAATCTTAGGCAAGCATCTCGTGCTTCCAGCAGGCCTAAAGCCCAGGTTCCAAGGAGGCCCAGCATAGGGAATTTCTCCCCCTGCTCCCCTATAGGTATTCATCAGCCTCCTGATGTTTTCTAAGTCTTTACACAGATCTAAGCACACTTCAGGGGATGTGGAATGCAAATAAGAATGAAGACTAGTAAGCAAGGAGTAATGGCTGTGCTTGAGTAGCTCTAATGATGCTCACTGGCATTGGGGGACACAGATGTTTTTGCTAATCAAACAGTAGTACTGAGGAACAAATTAAAAGTATGTGGTTTACTAGGTAATTTGAAGAAATGAATATATATATATATATATATATATATATATATATATATATATATTCATGTTTTTCCAACACATCCAGGTCTATACTTGTGCCTACAAGATGAGGTCTGTTCTGTGATTCTTTCTGTAATTGGGGAGCTTCTCGTATGCATTGAAGTTGGGGATGGTCCCAATAGGCACTCTGTGGTCATGAATTTTGACATGAATATAAACAATCTGCACCAATATTTTGTAAAGTATTTTCAGTCTGGGAAGTTATTAAATGATGGCAATAGTTCATCATTTCACTCATTCTCTGGAGGCCTGGATGTCAGGTATTCTTCTAGAGATTAGAGACACACAACTAAAATCATCTAGTTTGGTTCTTAAAACACCAAATTTTTCCTGAAAGGATTCTTGATGTGACCCATAGAAGGGGTTTGGCTTGTTGGTGGTGGGTTGTAGAACCGTGAGCTTCACCCTTTCAGCTCCCCTGTGTTTCTTCAGCACATCTTGCATCTTTACAGATCCTCTGCTCTAACCCGGGACAGAGGCACAGCACCAGAAGCCCATTCATTCAGGGAAGAAAGGTTAGTAGAGCACACAGCTCCACCTCCTTTCTACAGGGGTGGGGTTTGAACACTTGCCTCCCAGCTGAACTAGTCTGTCAAAGCTGCCACTGCCTGTTTTATAAAAGTAGACAGATACCAAGACTTACCACCCAGTCTTGGAGAGCGTAGAACAATCGCATAATGCATTGTGTAAGCCAGATGCCTTCAAGAATGGATGGAAATGTAGCTCACAACACAATTGGGACTCTAGCTCTCCACAGATCCTGCCCCAGAAAAATAAGGGCATACAGTTCAATTTAGATCATGCTACTCACCAGGGGCTCTAAATAGATAAGTTTTATAAAATCAATATTATTGTTATTTTGCCTGTTACTATTTTATTAGTATGATACTGCATGGAAGATGGAAGGCTAACTATGCACAAGGAAGGCATTGTGTTGGGGGTGAGCCTTGTCCTGGAACTCTTTTTATTTTTATTTTTTCAGTATTGGTGATCAAAGATCTTGTGCTTGCCAGACAGGCTCTTATGCCACTATCCTGAAACTTTTGATGCCTCGGTTGACGGCTGGCTGGCAGACATATGCTTCTCCAGGCAGTCATTGAGCATGGGCCTGTCTAAGAATGTGTCAGACTCCATATTAGCAGAAACAGGTCCTGGTCAGGGCAGGGAAGGCTAGGAGCTAAACACAGAGCATAAACAAGGCCTTTTACACCTTCCCTTGATGCCTCAACTTGTATATTTCAGTGGCTACCACAAAAACTTTTCATTAGAGTCAAACCATGACTTTGCCATACTGCCTTACAAATAATGGGTGACCTTTATGGGTGATCTTTACTTTGGGGGCAGAGTTTTATCCACTCTTGGCTTCTTTCTTATACCACCCCCTTTTTCCACCCAAAGGAGCTTCTGCCGGCGTCAATTCTAAATCACATACTCACTTCACTCCTTGGATCCAGTCTGGAACCTGGAGGGCAGATGTCTCTCTGGGGTCTCCCAAGGTGGCTGATTTACCACAAACCTTATGGCTTACTGAGCACCTGTGTCTGGTGTCCGAAGGCTGCAAGACAGAGAAGGGAGTTAATAAAATTTTGCCTTGGAAATTTTGCAGATGTAATATGAAGTTATCTGTAGAAAGTTTGCTATTTTGAGCAGCATCCCTTTGGATACAGATATAGTCATACCCGGAAAATTCACTCAGCAGCTCTCCTCTGCTCTAGGCACCTTTGCCTATGTGAATTGGAAGAGATACATTTCCTGTCCTACAGAGTACAGGAAAGTCTTTCTCACTGCATCGTGAGACTCCTGAGCTCTGACTAGCTCTGGGAAGGGTGACCCTCCCACCTTACAGAAGGTGTGCAGGAGCTTACCCAAGGTCACAGAATTCCTGAATAGCAGAGCCTGGATATAAAAACATAGCATTCTGTTTGCATAGTTTGGAGCCAAGGAAGAGAATCCAGCAGAGTAGCCTACCCAGGAGAACTCCAATTGCTCTTTCCAGGACATAAGCAAGCTTAGGAAGCTGGCTTGCTCTTCTTTCAGCTGGAAGAGTAGAGCCAGTGTCCAGAAGACCTCAGAACAGAGTGAATACCCTGGGCCATTCTGCAGAGTACCAGAGGAAAACGTAGGAGGAATGTAAGCTCTAGCTTCACACCCTCTCGGGGCTATATATCTGAGAAGGAGGCTCATTCTGTGACTCTAGGCTGAGGAGCGGCAGGTGGCCTGGAAATAAAAGCCCATAGAGACATGAGATAGCAGGAATGATGACTAATTATTTGGGGGATCAATAATAATTTAAGTATTTCTATTGACCTGTTGGACACATGGAAAACAGCATAAGCATGAATAGCGGAGAATGTTTTTAAAACAGATAAAATTCAAGCAACAACGTGTAATGGTTAATACACTGTGTCAATGTGAGAAATGTAGAAGCTTAGCTAAATGACTCAGAAGTTCTACATCCTAAGGTGTAGAGGACACACTCTAGGGTGAGTAGCCTGCTTCCTCTTTTTGCTCTAGTTGCTCTTGCTGTCTTCTGTTACCATGGACTGTTGTCCTTCTGCCATGCTACCCTTCCTTGGAACCAGCCGATTATGGGTAGAAATCTCCACTAACTGAAATAAATCAACCTTTTCCTCTTTAATTTGGGAGTCAGATATTTTGTCTTAGCAATAATAGAAAAGTAACTAAAAACCAAACATAAGCATTCTTAAATGTTTGATGTCATATATGTAATGCTGTCTAACTATCACCTCTATGTAGTTTTCCTATGTTTTCATAAACTTAAATGGGAACTCATACCCATTAAGTGGACACACACACACACGCGCACGCACACACCATAGTATTTAGATACTACAAATTGCTATCATATCACATTTGGCACATAACACATGTCTAATAAATATTCCCTGCTTGAAACAGTCATGCCCACAATGAATTACCTGAGATAGAAAGATCATCCCATACCTTCTGGGTTGGAAATCCTATAATCTAACAAGACTCAGGCTCCTAGAAATAAGGTGAGGACATTATGGCCTCCAGGTGGTGAGTAGCAGAATGTGAATGTATCCTAGGCACATCTGATCCTGAGTTTTCCCTGTCCCAAGTCTCCTGAGGTTTTCCAAAGTACTCTGTTGGGTCACAGAGGAATTGTGCAATGGAAATGCCAAGGGCTTCAGCGAAGCAGGAAGGTAGACCTGTGAGCCCTGCTTCTGCTATTTTGGGCTGGCTTATCTGCTGGAAATTCCTGAGAGGACCCAGAGGCTGTAAATGGAACTAGAGAGCAAGATAATAACTGGGCTGTGCAGGCAAACTTATGGTATAAGTGAAGACATTTAGATCTAATTAATTCAACTGCAGTTTCATTAGATAAGTAGCACTTGGGACTCAGGACCTATTTCCCTCATAGGCAGAAGCATTGACTCATTACGTTGGTAACATCCCATCGGGCTAGTTAGAGCTGAGTTCAAAAGGCCAACCTGTGGTGCATGGAGAAGGGGAAAAGTGGAGGACACAGAAGAGAGAGGACATGGTGACCTACTTGTGTCCATCAAGTTATTTACTTCAAATGGCCATTTGTATCCCCACCTTTTGTTCTCTGAATATTTCAGGATATTTCCTGAAGTATCTGCATCCTTCCATGGGTGCAGACGGTGGCCTAATTCAACACTGCCACCTTTGTGAACATCTTGCTATCTAGAACTGAGTGACTCTGCCTTCTCAAGTCAGTACCACTAGGTCCTGGGATATCATAACCAGCCAAAGCTGTGTCATTATCAGCAGCCTACAAACAGTGAGCCTCACAGGGCTTCTGAGGATTGAGTAAGACCCATAGCAAAGGATCTAGAACATGGCAGATACATTATGTTCATCAAACTGCTATCTTCACTTGCCTCCTCAGAGCAAGATATAAATGGCCTTTCATACATGGTAGCCCTTTGCATATGCACAAAGGGAGGTAGTAGATTGCACAGCATGGGCTAAGTCTGTACAATCATGTCTCAGTCAAGTGTACATATAAATTCTGGCTCCAATACTATCCCCTGATTCCCTGATGACTTCATTACTTAGCCTCCTTGAGTCTTTTTCTCTTATTTTTAAAATAAGGAGATAGCTCAGTGGAATAAGTGCTTGCCTGACAAGCACATGGTCTTATGTTGGATCCCTGGTACCACTACCAAAAAAAAAAAAAAAAAAAAAAAAAAAAAAAAAAAAAAATAAAAAAAAAATAAAAAAAAATTGAAACAGGGATAACAACAGTGACATGCTGTAGCATACAAGGGATGCTGAAAAAGATCAATTCTTAGGACAAGAGAAATTGAGAAATACTAACTCATAATTATCTGGACCACAGATCAGAATCTGGTGGCCCATGAGACAAGCACATTCTACAGACATTTAATTGAGACTGCAGATGTTTTTCAAGGTCATTACATTTACTCCTAGTAAGAGATGTCTATTGATGAGATAACTATCTTTGTTTGGGCAGACTTTACATTTCTCAGGCCACGTTGCCTGAAGCTCAAGGTCAGGTCTTCTTGGACAAGATGCTGTTTTCTGGGCCCATCACATGACCCCACATGTCCTATTTACTCATACATGCCACCTGCTTGGCTCCAGTCTAGCTTGTCTCTCCATTTCATTTAGGAGGAGACTGAGGCCCAGAGTGTACACAGTCTGCTCACAGAAGACCGAGGGTATAGACAGAGGGATGGTCAGTGCTCCACCAGAGCTCTTTTCCTTCTATCATGTACTCTTTACATCCTTCAGCCACCATCCTTGTACCCACCAGTCCATCTATTCCTTAAGAATTTTGCTTAAGATGTGGCTCACACTGCCCTGATGCATGCTGAGGCAGCAGAATCCAGCAGGACCCAAGAGAAAATGCAGTGAATAAACAGGGGGAGCTGTTAGACATGAGCTCATTGTGGGTGACAAAGCAACCTACTGAGAAGTTCTAGCCTATGACCTCCAAAGTTGTACTCCATGCCTCAGTACCTTGCACCAGTTTCAGGCTCAGGAATTGTTTGTAGTGGCTGCCTTGAGGCCCATAAAATGAGCCTCAGGAATTTCTCTGTACACAGGAAGGACTTCATACTCCTCATAGCACAGAGCACACCTAGAGTGTACATTTGAGAGCAGTATGTCTTGGAAGATGCCTCTAAATGTAAGCAATATCATATCCCTGAGATTTGTAACATCTCCTGTTAACCCTATACAACTTTGATTTCCAGGCTATTTGACCAGGGCCTATTTTTGGTGTAGTGACCACCTATTAGAGAAACATTCTCAGAACCCAGGACTTGGTGGATCTTGGAAACTTCATGCTTCATTACTCCAAATCATAGATGATGATCTAGATGGTCAGATGATGTTAAATTATTTGGGCAAGCTAAATTAATTATCTGATTACAAAGGCAAAAAGTGGAGGGATTCACACTCAGATCTAGTTTCAAACATATATATTACATGTTACATTCTATATTTTGTATTTCTTATTTCATATATATTCATTTGACTCAGAGAGACTCAAACCAAATTGTCAAGATTCATTGGTTTAGAGAAGAAAGAGGGGAGGATGTGGAAGCTCAGGCTGACTGGGCAAGTTCATAACGACCCCATGTTCCAGAAACCAGAAATAGCTCTGGTTGGTTTTGGCTACATGGAAAAAACACAGAACTTAGCTCTTTGTTTTATTTTAAAGAGAATTTTAAACAATAGAGAAAATATTAGAAATGATACAGAATTTCAAAAAAACCAAGAGAATAGGTAGTCAACATTGGTTGTTACATTGCACATAATGTCTTCAAAGTAGTTGCTCAGATTATCAGACAGAAGCTTGTAAAAGTGGTCAAGATATAAATTTTATTTTTAATTAACTTTTCCCTTCACAAAACCAATAGAAAGTAGCAGCACAATCATCCTAGCTATCCTGTGCACATACATACATGTTTTTGCTTTTAAACACCTTCCCTTTTCTTTAAACTTCAAGCGTCACTCACATTTTAGTCTGAACTACTCTAAATGTCTAATGTTGTCACAGATAGCAGTGTGCTCCTCAGTTTTGTGCCTTGTGGAGTTCTCTGAAGTAGGCATGGAGATACAAGGTGGAAGCAGAGCTTAGATTCAGACAAGAAGGGTTCCTGAGCCAGTGACAAGAAGATGCAAAGGTAGTTTTTGCAAACGCATTAGTGAAGGTGGGAAAGGCCACTGTTTCTGCAAAGGAGTAACGAAATTCTAAACCTTATGTTTTAGTTCCTGAGACCAAATACCCAGCACCCAGGATTAGGAGGAAAGGTTTATGTAGTTCACAGTTTGCAGAGGTTGCAGCCTATAACCAGCTAGTTCCAGGGCAGAATGACACATGGCAGAGGGACAACTGGGACACTGCAAAAGGCCACAAGGGAAGGGGAGAGAAGGCTCCTTCTGTCTCTTATATTATTTGTGGGCTACCAACCCAAGGTGAGTATAGCGCACACACCCTTGATCTTAGCCTAAGCTATGCCAAACCAATCAGTGGACTAATTAACTAATCACACACTGCCTCAGTCACTCTTCTCTCATTGCTGGGACAAATACCCAACCTCCAAAACAAAGGAAGGAAAGGTTTATTTAGCTCATAGTTACTGGAGGTTTCAGTCCATAATCAGCCGGCTCCAAGACAAACTGGCACATGGCAGAGAACAGCAGTTCATGGTGGCAGAATAACAATAATGGCAACCAAGAGACAAGTTCTCTGCCTCTGTCTCTGTCTGTCTGTCTGTCTGTCTGTCTGCCTGTCTGTCTGTCTGTCTGTCTGTCTCTCTCTCTCCCTCATATTATATTCAGGCTATTGCCCCAGGCTGGGGAAGATACACACATCCATAATCCCAGCAGTACTAAGACCTATGATCCCAGTGGATCATGAGTTAATCTCAAAATCTAGAAGTCTCCACCTGTGATTGCATGTGGCTTTGGGGGGACAACTAGACATAAAGCATAACACACACTCTTGATTCAAGCACCACACATGGTGACTTCCGAAAAGTCTGTCTCCCATGGTTGCATGAGGCTTTAGGGAAACTGCTAGCCTTACTTGAATGCATGACATTCAACCTGCAGGGTGTTTACCTTCTGTGATTTGGTTCCATTCTATTGCTGAAAGAATATAAAGTCCCACTGACAGTCTCTGTCCTTCCTGGGCTAGGAGCTGGGGTACTAACACATAGGACACAGATCCTCTCCAGGCAGGGTTTCCTGGGGGTGTGGGGGTTAGGGTGCAGCACTGGGGACCCTTGTCCTAGCTTTGCTGCTGACTTAGCTCTGAGGCCCTCAGGAAAGTTACTGCACCTGGTTACTGAACCTGAGGATGATGATGATGATAGAGAAGCAGTGGATTCCATACTGACCTTGGAAACTCGAGCTTGCTTTCTCTTAAAGTTGGAGTCGAAGAATGTAAATGCAGACCAAGACAAGATGTTAGGAGAATTAAGGAGAGGAGACATAGCTCCTGGATTCCCATGAGGGATACAGAATGGATCATCACCTGGCCCCTCATACCAGAATTTCCTAGGGATAAGCAGAGAACAGGAGCCACTCAGTTATTTAATTGGTATCATGGCTACTCTGTGGGTTTAAAATAAACAATTAGAGCTTAATTACCCAACATATAGAATTGAAAAGAAACAGACACTTTAAAGAAGTGGTGGTTCTATATTTTAAGTTCCTTGAAACTCTGGAATTCAGTAGGGAAGGGTTGCTATTTTCCTTATTGTCTGAGAAGTCCATTCTTGGTTCAAAGTCTTTGTTCACTACCTATTCTTAGTTTAATTCTTACTTCAGGCCTTTTCTCTAGCCAGCTGCTATTCAAGAACTGATGGGCTTCTCCCTTGTGTCACTGGAAAAGTGAAAGGAAACTGTATTCAGCACTGGTTGGGGAAGAAGAGGGAGGTGGTCTCTGAGATGAGCTCTTGTTTTAAGGGCTTCAGCCATGTTAGATTACCACTATTTAGAAATTTGTGTTAGAAGAAGAACCAATTACTCCTAATTAAACTATTTTTTATTATTATATTAATACCTGCTATACTGAGTTTTTTTGAGAAAAGTAAGGTGATCCTATGAAAATGTTAAATGGGGCTAAGCAGGAGGGTAAGCCTAGTAAATACAAGGGGTGGGATCACTTCTGTGTATCCTGAACAGCTAAGAAAAACGGGACTGAGGCCTGAACTAGTGTGGGGA
Organism: Capromys pilorides; assembly: GCA_004027915.1. Lineage (NCBI taxonomy): Eukaryota > Metazoa > Chordata > Mammalia > Rodentia > Capromyidae > Capromys > Capromys pilorides. The sequence goes on from PVKN010008956.1 coordinate 16,576, forward strand.
TTAAGGGCCTTCTAGCCGGACCTCAGAAAGCTGCTGGGTTCATCTCAAGGGAGACCTGAGTGGAGAGGCCGATGGTTGCTGGGAGATCTGGGGAGCTGTGTTGGGTTGGCTCAAGCCGTCTGGGGACTCAAGGTCTTTGTGATGCCTGCAGATAAGAAAGGCTGACAGTAGGGGACAGCGCTGGGATTGAGGAAATTTGATGCTGGAAGAGTTGCAGGGAAGCCAGGCCTGAGGGCCTTGGAGAGCCAAGGCCTCCTCCACAGGATGACAGCCTGGCACTCACAGGCAGCAGTACGCTCAGTGGCCACCAGGGAGCAGAGCTGTGACCTGGACAACTAGTGGTTCACTAGTCCAGTGGGCCTGAGCTCACAGACAAGGAGCCCAGTGAGGAGAGGAGAGGGCTTGTAGGACTCCCCAGAGAGCACAGTGAGGAGAGGGGATGGAATGGTGGTGTGCTGTGGCTCTTGGGATTTAGAGTGACCTGCTACTGTCATGAAACACCTCTCCCAGTCTTCTTCCTAAACTCCGATGGAGAGTACAAATGCTTGGCTAGCTCCTCGCTAGGCAAACCTTTTCCTTTGTACCTGGAAACGTTTGTTGCTTTGAGTTGCACTTCCTGCATCATGGTACAGCAGAGTTGATTCCTGTCTTTTGTCTCAAGTTGCCATGTACAAAGGACAGAGGTTCTCAGTGACACCATCAGCATCTGTGATGCTCAGACAATGGAGAAAGGACCCGACTGAGAGCAGCTGCTTACCCAACTTTCTTGTTTCTTTTTTGCTGTCTGCCTGCTAGAATATTACAGTGCCACACATAAGTACTTAGGAAATGACTGATTCCTCAACAGGCCTGAACTGGTAATTTTATCCATTCAGCATTTCACAAATATTTGCTCTACACCTACTCGGTGCTCACGGTTAGAGTGGCGACAGAGCTGACAGATAAAATATAGCATGAGCAGTGATACTGTATTTCACAAAGAACTCTTACATGGTTTTTTAATACAAATGTGTTCCCAGGGTCACACTAGTATTCTTATTTTCTAGATCTGTCAATTCTAACTGGTGAAGAGGTAAAGCAAGACTCGTTGCAGTGGGTAAAGACAAGCATTAAGGACAGAAAAAAAATCAGAACATATAAATGTACCAATAAGTGCAGATAATTACAGCACAGCTGACTGCTGGGGTCCCAAGTGGCTCTAATGTTGACTTGTGCAGAGCAGTTACCAAGGAGGGTGGGCAGAAGGGCTTAGGTTTTAGTTCTTCTTGTTGTTATCACAGTGGTGATATTAACACAGAAAATAATCACCGGTTTTTTCATTCATAGTACACAACGCTGTTGCATTCAGAATATCCACAAAATTATATACTTGTCACCACTATCTGGACCCAGAGCACTTTGCTTACCTCAGAAGGAGAGCCGGTACATGTTTTCAGTCATTCTACCCACTTCTTCTCTTCTGGCCTCAAGAGCCACTGATTTGTCCTCTCCTTGCATGGGGTTCCTGTGGTCTGTGCATTTCTTATAAATGCAGGGATAGAGCATTTGTCTTTTGGGTCTGTATCCTTTCCCTTAGCTTGATGCTGCGGGGACCTCTGGATCATAGGACATATGAGCATGAATTCCTTTTTCTGATTGAATACTATCCCATTAGATGGATCTATCAACTTTCATTTTATTTATTCTTTGATTAATGGTCTTTCAAGGTTTGAGAGCCATTACTTTATTACTTACTCTGATGTTCAAGCTGACTTTGAACTTAGTTATCTTCCTATCTCAGCATCCTGAGTGCTGGAGTTACAGGCTTACACCACTATTCCTGGCTCTTTGGACCATTTTAAAATCATGTGTCTCATTGTAGCTTTAGATTGCATATCCCTAAAGATTGGAAGTGTTGAGACTATGCGTATGCTTATTAGCTATTTGTACATTTTTTATAAGACTCCAATTTCACTTATAGTATGATAGGAAGCCCATGGTATTTTTGTATTTAGGAAATTATAAGACTTCACCTTCATACCAACAGACCCTTGGCTTCTCAAGGGAGAAGGGAAGATGCAGGGAGACGTATTGTGAAAGAACCTTATGAGGAGTGAGAGACATGTCTGGGCCTGAATTCTCTCCCCATCTCTGAGCTACAGAGCACTAGAGAGATGGAGAGGCTGAGCCTCTGGAGGTCGGCAGAGTGCTAGGAGGAGGGGCTGTGGAGGCTGCTGGAAGGTGCGATCCTGTGAGCCCTTCGGCCCAGTGCAGGTAGCTCTCTGGGGCCAGGAACTATGAAGTCTAGGCTGCCTTCCCCATCTTCTTGCTTTCTCTGACAACCCCATAGCACTCGGCTGGCCCGTGCAGCTGTTCTGCTAATTACTCTGCAATTTAGCACACTGTTTACCATGTGCCCTTAATTTCTGAATGTCAAATAACACTTTAAGTCTGGTTAAATATGTCAGGGTAAGTGGCTGATAAGTTTTGCACCTGCTCAGTTTTTACAGGGCAAAGGGCCTCCAGGGTAATCTCCATCCCTGTTTATCTCTTAAACAGAAGAAGGGGCCATTAAGCTATCAGAGATGTCCTGGGACAGGCACTCTGAGTGGCCCTCTTAATCCTCACATTGCATTGTGTGACAATTGCACGTTGTCTTGTCTCCCTGCCTTGAGCTCTGGCTTACTCATTCCCACTTCTCTAATACCTGGTTCCAATGTTGACATTCCCTGTGCCTTTAGTGATTATTAAAATTTGCTACATATTTGAATGTAGTAGTCATCTCCTCAGGGCCAAATAGTGGTTTCTGCTGCCTTCATGGGGGCATTTATAAGAAACTTCCTTTTTTTAATAAATTAAAAGTGTCTCAGTTAACTCTTCTCTCATTGCTGGGACAAATACCTGACACTCAAAATGAAGGAAGGAAAGGTTTATTTAGCTCACAGTTAGTGGAGGTTTCAGTCCATACTATGCTGGCTCCAAGGCAGACTGGCACATGACAGAGAGCAGCAGTTCATGGTGGCAGAACAGCAACAATGGCAACCAGGGAGTCTGTCTCTCTGTCTCTCCTATATTACATTCAGGCTCTCTGCCTCAGGCTGGGTGTAATACTCGCACCCATAATCCCAGAAGTACTAAAACTCATAATCTCAACCTTGTATCACCCATAATCCCAGTGGATCATGAGTTAATCTCAGACTCCAGAAATCCATACCCCATGACTGCATGAGGCTTTCTAGAGACAACTACACACAAATCATGACAAAAGGTATAAATTTATGATTAATTCATGCCAAAATAAGTTGCTTATTAGCATTTCATATTGATTAATATTTAAGATTTTAGTAAGTTTCCAACTTCAAGTTAATTCCATGTCAAGTTTTCAGAGTTGTCAGCTCTTTCATGGTTCTTCTTCCCCCAGGACAATTCTGTTTCCCGCCTTCTCAGACTTTTATCACACCCTTGCCTCACTGGTGAAGGAAACTGTAGCTCAATATGCTCTACAGTTGCTTGCTGTCTTGGTGGTCTTAGGCATCTCTGGATGCCTCATATGATGATCATATATGATGCCTATAGCATCAATTTCCTTCCACAAAATCAAAGACATATTTTGTGATGATTTAAGATTGTCATTTAAATATGAAATGAAATAAAATATTGAAGTATTCAGAACCATGCTTTCTTCTAAATTAAACCCTCTTTGCTCCATGTTCCCCCGGCCTTGGCTATTATTTGTTTTTCCTCAACCTTTAACTCCTAAGTTCTATATTTTCTTTGGGATTTAGTTCCATGTTCATTTTTAGTTCATTGAGCAAATATTTATGGAGAACTGTGTTTGACCTGAGGTCTGTGCTGCCCACTGCAGTGGCCCAGCAGTCAAAGAGGGACTGTACTGTTGGATGAGGCATGCTTACAACTAAAATATAAAATCAAGCAAGCAGATAGTTCCATGGGATGCTATTCCCAAAATAATGAAGCAAGTTGACTTCCTAGAAAGAAAGAGGGAGAAGAATACCTACTATGATAAATATAGGCTAATAGAAGGTAAATCAAGGAAATAGCCTTTATGTCGAGTCAGGAAACAAACTTGAAGGTCACATCTGACTAGCCTAAGAATAATGGTCCTTGGAAACAAGTGAAAGATTCAGCTCAGTGTCTCTGGCACATCTGAACAGAGAAGATTTGAGGAACGGTATGGAGTCTAGAGGGTAGCATCATCTGAAGGAGAGAGTATTGTCCACTTATAGCCAGAAGGCAGGTCATGTTGGACCTTGATGGCCCAGAGGGCAGTATGGCACTTAGGTACCAAGAGAAGGGGAAACCATTGACAGCAAGGTGATTGGAGAGACTTAAGATTCCCATACCCTGTGCTTCTTATTGGAGGGTACCATGGGCAAAATAGAGAAGGAGGGAGGGTGGGAGAGAGGCAGTAGGAAAAAGAGGAGCAAGGGAGGGAGGAGGAAGGGGAGGGGAGAAAAGGGAAGAGAAGGAGGTAGAAGAGAGAGCCAGAGGATCAGCTGAAGTCTTGTCCTTCCGGAGGGGAGCAGAAGGTAGTAGTGGGGTGAAGGTGACTCAGAGGAACTAAAGCTCTGAACATACAACAAAAGTGGGTCTTTGAGAAAAAGAAGAAACAAAGGATTATATGTACTAGCTTTCAAGAAATCAAATGTCAGAATTTAAAAAAATATTGTGCTAAGATTACTAGGTCACTGAAATTGTCTTCCTCAATGTCAAGAACCTTTTGTGCACACACACACACACACACACACACACACACGCACACTAAAAATAATAATAATAATAATAATAATAATAATAATAATAATAATAATAATAGAAAATAAAGGAAAGAAGGAAGCAACGAAGAAAAAGAAAAGAAAGAAAAAAGTGTATGATGACCTCCTTGTTAAGTGTCAAAGACTTAATTTTTTTTTCTATTTGTTTGGTACAGGGTCTTGCTATACAGCTCAGACTCATAATGATCCTCCTATCTCAGCCACCCCACAGCTGTGATTACAGCTGTGTACCATCACACCCAGTTTAGGTGGCTGGCCCAGCATGGCACTGGCACAGCATGAATTGGGATTGAACCTGGGTCCTTGCATTTGCCAGGCAGGCGCTTAGCCTGTTGAGCTATCTCCCTAGCCCTAAATGTTACAGATGAAGTTGACTAAACATTGATGTGTCCAGTATCATGGCACTTTACACTTGCCTTTGTACCTTAGCTTTTCTTGTTAACCATATTCTCATATTTGTGCAAATAAATAATTAACCAACTAGGGAAGTAGAAACACCGACAGAATGCTCACGATCCCACTGACGTACAAGCTAGCTAACACAGTGCTTCCCTACACTAGAGCTGATTTGTGTCTCCTGAATTTTCACCTTTTTGTCTGCTGGACTTGAGCATCCACAGATTAGGGAAACTGCGGTCCCACAATATTAAGTACAGAAATTTGTACAGGAGCTTGGATATGAACCAAAGCAATTTCAAAGCTGCTTTTAATGCCCTAAGTAGACAGTTTAAGACAAAACTGTCAGGCATCCTGGCTTGAAGCCTGTGGAATCATCCATTCTGGAGCTAAAGGAAGTCACCGGGCCCCTGCCATCTTAATGAGTAGTGACAGTGCAGAAAAAGACTTAGAGACAGTTCTGCAGCTAGAATTAATGGAGAAACCCTTGGTAGTGCTTTTTAAAAGTAAGCCTTGCTCAGCCAGGATTTCATCCGGCCCCTTTCACTGTGGGCATAGTCAGGCTGGACCCGCACCTGTGTCCACCCTGTCTCCACCAGAGAGTGGAGAGCGAACCATCTTTTCTAAAAGGTGGGCTCTTTGTTATCTGGGGTTTATATCTTGTCAGCAAGACCCTACCAACAGGGCAGATTAGGAGAGAAATAGTCACTGAGAAACAAAACCTCTCCATTCCTTTCAAGAAGGCTATTTCTAACCTTGAATGAAAAGGAAATGAAAAGATCATGAAAAGGTGGTCATTTTTCTAAATTACCACTCCAAAGTGCACATACTGTAATCACTGATATAATTCAAATATTGCAGTAAGTACTTTGAGTGCTTTTGCTCTGTTAGCTATTAAAAGATGTGCTTTTCATATAAATTGTGTTTTCTTACATTAAGGGGGTTACAACTTCATTCATTGATGAGATTGTAATGTCATCATTAGATGAAAAACAAAATCATGCCTGTGACGTGCAGAGCTTACAAAGGATGGAATCTGAATCCATGGCATTTTGGTACTGTCTTAGTTACTTTTTACTCGTTGCTGGGACAAATACCCAACACTCAAAATGAAGGAAGGAAAGGTTTATTTAGCTCACGGTTGCTGGAGGTTTTCAGTCCATATTCGGCTGGCCCAAGCCTGAATGGAACAGGGCAGAGGGCATCCAGTTCATGTTGGCAGAACAACCAACTCACCGGAGCAGAGAGTAACAGCCCTTTAAAAAGTCTCTTTGTGCTCAGTCACTCTGACGTGGGCCCATTGTGCCCTAGGGTCGAACCAATCATACCCCAGGATGGGCCCCTGATCCCGCTCTAGGAAGGAGCCAATCATATCCTAGGCAGGCCCAGTTCATGCTCCAGGGAGGAACCAATTGTAACACTATTCCTAGTGGATCATGACTCATGTCTCAAACTCTACAAGTCCCCGCCCCATGATTGCATGAGGCTTTGGGGGGACAATTAGACACAAACCATAACATTCCGCCCCTGGACCCTCAAAGTCTCGTGCACATCCCTTTGTACAAAAGACATTTGAGTCCATCTGGAAGAGTTGTCAAAGTCCCAACAGTTTCAGCATTGCTGAAAAGTCCAAGTCCCAAGTCTCCAGATCCAATGCAAATTCTCAACTGAGAGTCCCTGTATAAAAGAAAAGTTAAACATATCCAACATTCAAAGGTACAAGATAAACATTACCAATGCAAAAGTTGCAAACAACAGGGTAATACAAAACACGGGGACAAACACAAGTCCAAAATCCAGCAGGGTAAACATTAAATCCCACAGTTACAACTGGAACATCTGAAGCAGTCTTCACTGAGTTGTGACCTCCAAAGGCCTTACACAGTTCCACCCCTATGGCACTCTTGGCTGTAGTTTCCATAGCTTCTCTTTTAGGCCGGCTTTGCTCCCTCTTTGCATGATCCACGTTCCTGGCTTTTCCACACTTCTGGGGTTTCCACTGAATAGGCTTCTCACTCTCTGCTTCACTCACTGCCCTCTCAGGGACACACTGCCTGGCCTCCAAGGCCTTCTGAAATAGAGGTGGAAGCCTTCTTAACCTCAGAGCTCCTGTGTTCTGAATGCGCCTAAAATGAATGCCATGTGGATGATGCCAAGGCTTGCTGCCAGCTGGAGCAGTATCCAGGCTTCCTTCTCTCTTGGCTGTAAGGGTCAAGGGCCGAGATTGCTGAGCACTCTGACCCTGATTCTGAGAAACAAATCCTCCATGCCGACGCCATTTTGGAACCTGGTTTGGCCGCTGCCGCCATTCTGATACTTGGGTTTCTGTGGCTTTCTTCTCAAGGCAAAGCCTCTCTCCTTTGTAATTCTGGGGCTGCGAAGGGTGAAGAGCTGCTGCCTCTTGTGATGCCCTCAGGCCACCCTTTTGATTCTCTGGTTCCTTCCCAGCAATGGAGATCCTTTTAGTGCCATCTTTGCAAGCCAAAGCTTTCCTGGTGCTTCCTCCTTGGCCAAACTCACATTTTAAATCATCCTGCTTGATTCTTTGTTCTTGGCTCTCAACATAAATCTGGCTAAAAGCCACCAATAATAACCATGCCACTGCCCCAATAGTTTGCTGCTTTGAAATATCTTTTGAAAGATTAATCAGTCCACCAT